>VWZK01003970.1:0-16180 GCA_013396935.1 Baryphthengus martii | reverse complement strand
ACTTCTCAAATATTATGGTGAGTGGCTCAAAATGTCTTCAACAAATATTTAACCTGTTAAATATCCCTGCTGAGCAATAAAAACTAAAAAGCTCCATCTGATCTTTGTAAACTGACTTTACTCTTGAAGTAGCTTCTCACAGATGTGTTAGAGGCCAGTGTTTGATGCCAATGATGTGGTTTATCTTTACATTACTGTTTTCAAACTCAAAACTATAATTTATATGCATTTCTCAGAAGGAAAAAAAAAGAAGCACACTATGATACTGAAACTGATGACATGTTTCTAAAGGGAAATACTCCGTGTGTGACTTCATAGATAAAACAGTGAAGATGATTGCCACACTTAAATAATAATGAGAAAGCCTCATTTTTGGTTTCTGCATGTCATGTTAAACCTGTAGATTTAACATGAGATGCAAGACTGAATTTTCTCTAGAGAAACCAAGCTTTCTTTGTAGCTTATTATAATGCTTAAGGTGTGACTAAAGGTAGACACAGTTGTCAAACAGCTGTCAAGGTGCTGGAAGCACTAGCAATTAGAAATCTGGAAGGTGAGTTGAGAGAATATGAACAAAAAGTCACCTGCTTGCTAAAAAATAATAATTTTTGCTTTGGGAATATACAAGAATCCAAGGGAAATAATTTTGATTTGCACCTAAACCAGAAAATGCTGGATAAAGATAAGATAATAGAAACAGGAAAAATATAAAAGCTGAATATAAATACAGAAAGTAGAAATATAAAGAAAACTGAAAGCAGAAGTAGAGAGCTGAAAGAAATGACAGAACAAATATATTTTATCATCTCTAAGATCCAAGCAAGTGACCTAAATAAATACCACAGAGCTTGTATAAAAGACAGAATTGCCAAAACATTACTAATACAGTCAATGGAAGTATGGAAAGATTTTAATTGCATATGCAAGGATATGAGGTGTTAGGTTCTTCTCTGTGAGGGTGCTGAGACACTGGAACAGGTTACCCAGAGAAGCTGTGAATGCTCCATCACTGGAAGTATTCAAAATCATCTTGGATGGGACTTGAAGCAATCTGGTCTACTGAGAAGTGTCCCTGCCCATCTCATGGGCGTAGGAACTAGATGCTCTTTAAGGTCCATTCCAAGCTAAACCATTCTATCATTCTATGATTCTATGATTCTGTGTTTAGGGTAGAAGCACGTCATAAAGACAGCGAGACTCTACACACTAGCACAGCTTCCAAATCCTCTTCTGTTTCGTGATAAAATATAGAAGAGGCAGTGCACTGAAAGGAAGAAGTTGTCAGAATCTCAGTTCTTGAGGAATTACTGCCTTTCAATTAAAAATAAAATTCCAGACTTAAATCTTGTGCCTTGAACTGGAAAACTAAGCACTGGGAAATCATGAAATCCTACAAAATCTCCTACCCAGTTATAACTGTTCTTTCTGTGGGGTTGTATTATCAGATAGTCCTTAATAATCTAGTCTTGAAGTGCTTTTTCTCCTAAGCCAGCAGTGTGTCCAGGTGGCCAAGGTGGCCACCAAGCATACTAGTTACTTACCACACTTACAAACAGTGTGACCAGGAGAATTAGAGGAGTGATCATCCCCCTGTACTGAACATTGGTGAGGCCACATCTCAAATATTGGGTTCAGTTTTCGGCCCCTCACTTCCAGAAGGACAGTGTGAGGCTGGACTGTGTCCAGAGAAGGGCAATGAAGCTGGGGAAGGGTCTAGAGCAGAAGTCTGGTGAGGAGTGGCTGAGGGAATGGAGGTTGTTTCTCCTGGAAATAAAGGAGACTCAGGCAAGACCTTGTTGCTTTCAACAACTACTCAAGCAGGAGTTGTAGTGGGGTTGGGGTCAGTCTCTTCTTGCAAGTAGCAAGTGACAGAACAAGAAGAAATGGCCCCACGTTGCTCTAGGGGAGGTTTAGGTTGGACATTACGGAAAAAAAAAAAAATTACCAAAAGAGCTGTCAAACGCTAGAAGAGACTGCTCAAGGAAGTAGTGGAGTCACCATTCCTGGAGATATTGAAAAGATCTGTAGATGTGGTGCTGAGGAACACGGTTTAGTGGTGACCTGGCAGTGCTGGCTTAATGGTTGGACTTAATGTTCTTAAAGGTCTCTTCCAATCAAAATGATTCTAGGATTTTATGATACAAACCAAATGTGTCTCCCTGTTAACTTAAGCAGGCTTTGATTCACCCTGTGTATCAGTAAATTGTTGTTGTTCAGTTTAAATCAGCTCAGAATACATATGAGTTGGCCACTAGAATACTAATTCCATCATTTAGTGCTGTACAATACTTAAGAGAATACTGGAAGTTATTGCTATAATAATAAAGCCTAACCAGACCTCCAACAAAAAACTTGCGCTGAGCTTGACAGCAAGACCAATGAGAATCTATTCCCCAGAAGCAGTTCACATGCAATCACCCTGTTTTGAAGCCTAAAATAAACTACTAACCTTTCTGTTTGTTGCTTCTGCAACCCAGTTGTTGAATTTGCCCTTATAGACACAACCTAAATAGACGAAACAGGGGACAGCTGCATCTAACTGCATAGCTCTGACTTGCTTGAAATAAATGACCACTCACATATTCACACATCCAGCTATACATGCCTAGATTGACTTTTTAGATATCATAGAACTGCTGGAAATCATCTGATCTTACATGCATGTCTGAAAGCTGATTGTTTAAGCTAAGCCCGATGTCTGAACTCTCCCCATTGTCACATGAAAAACTGACTTCATGAGAGAGTGACTCATCTGAAGTGGGGTGTCTTTCTCTATCACAACTTCTCTTAGTATGCATGATGGGATGCTGACTTATTATAAATAATATTAATCCATTACTCCAAAGCACAGTTTTTACCATTTCCATTAAAACTTGTTCCTCNTGTCTCTGTTCTTTGCGGGTGGCTGGAAGTGGTTTTTCCTTTTTTTTTTTTTTTTTTTTTTTTCTGCTCATATGAAAACCAAAACAAATGAATAAACTAACCTGCATGCTGTTACATAAAATACTATTCTCTGTTTTGATTAGGGAGTGATTTAAAATCTTAATTTGCCCACTGCTGGCAATAAACGTTCAGCAGAGTCTGTTATCTTTAAGGAACCTTGAATTTAGCATGGGATGGCTTGTACTTCTAATTAGGGGATCTCTGGCATCTGGTCAGAGTTTAATTCACATGTCTTAAAACAGTTAATATAAAGTGGCATTCAAGCTGAGGCTGATCATCCTCAGTCTGCCCATACAAAAAAGTACGAGTAAAAACTGTGTGTCACTTAATGAGCCTGAATCAAATCTTAGTTAAATCAATGTACAGCATATGCAAACAACTGTCCCGGACGTTAATAGTGTTACCTTGGATTTACCACTGGTGCAACATACTGAGATCTGTCCTGTTCTATTGCATTAATTATATATTGCTGTTAAAATCTACTTATATTACTGATTGTTTTCTGACAATTAGAGAGGTATCTCTATGCCCGACCCCAATCTTCCTTGTCATCCACACTCATTATTGTTAGGTAACAGCAAAATACGAGGATAAACTTACATCACCAGAGCAGCAAGATACCCCAGAATTCTGTCTTTGACATTAGCCATGAATAAATGTCTAGGAAGAAAGTGAATAAGGCAAACTTATTTGATACGGAGAGGTCAATAGAATGGAAAATTTGAGTAGTTCCATCTAAATAATTATATTTTGAAATTTATGAGACTATAGTATTTGGTTATCACAGAACAGAGATTTCAGGTGGAAATAATAGAAACAGACCTTTTAAAAATGATTGTTACTTTTTTTTTTTTTTCCTGACAGTTTGAAGAAGGCCAAAATCAGGGGTTCAATTTTTCAAATATTTCAAACAGGAAAGGTAGTCACATAGAAAAGCACAATTTTCAGGTTTTATTTCTTAAACATTTCAATTCTTTATTTCAAGATGCAGTTTCTTGCTTAGAAAACAGCCAATCAGTATGGTTTTTTAGAATATAAATTAGAAATTTATTACATGTATTTAAAAAATCAAAACTTCTCCTTAAGCCTGAGACATTTTTTCATTTTTATTATAGAATCAAAGAATGGTTTGAGTTGGAAGAACCTTAAACATCATTTAGTTCCAACCTTCCTTCCACTAGACCAGATTGCTCAAAGACACATCCAATCTGGCCTTAAACACTTCCAGGGATGGAACATCCACAGCTTCCCTGAGCAACCTGTTGCACTGTCTCACCATCCTCACAGTGAAGAATTTTCCTTACATCTAATCTAGATCTACCCTCTTCCAGCTTAAAGCCATTACTCCTTGGTTCTATCACCACATGCCCTTGTAAGAAGCCCCTCTTTCCAGCTTTCTTGTAAGCCCCCTTTAGGTACTGGAAGGCTGCTATAAAGCCTCCCCAGAGCCTTCTCTTCTCCAGGCTGAGCAACCTCAACTTTCTCAGCCTGTTTTCATAGGAGAGGTGTTCCAGCCTTCTGATCATCCTCATGGCTCTGCTCTGGACCCTTTGCAATAGGTCCATGTCTTGCCTGTGCTGACAGCTCCAGACCTGGACAGTACACTCCAGATTGGGTCTCACAAGAGCAGAGTATAGAGGCAGAATCACCCCCCTTGACCTGCACCATCTTTCTATGCATCCCCGGATATGGTTGGCCTTCTCAGCTGCGAAGGTTACCAGGTCATATTGAACTTCTTGTCAACCGGTGCCCTCAAGTCCTTCTCTGCAGGGCTACTCTCAAGCCACTCATCCCCCAGCCTGTATTTGACTTTGGGATTGCCTCAACCCATGTACAAGACCTTGCACTTGGCCTTGTTGAACTTTATGAGGCTCACACAGGCCTACCTCTCAAGTCTGTCAAGGTCCCTCTGAATGGCAACTGTTCCTTTCAGAACGTCAAGTGCATCACACATCTTGGTGTCATCAGCGGACTTGCTAATTGGGGAAAAAAAAAAAATAAATCATTTGGGATCTTTTGCAAAACATTCTTCGTTATTAAGCCTATCATTTTGTGGCTAGGTGATGAACTGAAGAATCAGTTCTCCAACAACTTTCTAAAGAGCAGTAACACGACAAGCCCTAGTGTCCCAAACTGATATGTATCTGTTTCTGGTAGACAACAGGTGAGGGAGTGCTTGAGGGAGCTGGACAAGTAAGTTCATCCTGTAGCACACCATAGCCATGTGTATGAAGGTGAAAAACACAGGTAGAAATCCCTGTTTGAGCATTGCCTGAGCACTTCTTTCTCAGCATCTACCACTGATGATGTCCAGCTCCTCAGCAGCTGCTCCATCACTGGAGGATGATGCCAGGGAACTTTCAAAGAATGTAGGAATTAAAGATTTGTGAGGGGCAACAGAACTAAGAATTGGAGGGGAAAAAAAAAATAAAAAAAAAAAAAAAAAAAAAAAAGACCAGCTTTTAACAGGTTACAAGAACAGAAATGGCAACTGTTACCCTGTGCCTTTGGAAGTGCACTAGCTAGGAGAGCATGTGAGCAAACCCAGCAATAGAATGCTTGGCAGGGACACTGGACTTTCTTTTCAGTGGCACCCAGTGATAGGACAATGGGCAAAAGACACAAACTGGAACACAGAAAATTCCACCTAAACATAAGGAAAAGTTTCTTTATTTGAGGGTGCAAGAGCCCTGGATCAGGTTTCCCAGAGAGTTTGTCAAGTTTCCTTCTCTGGAGAGATTCAAAAATCTACCTAGAAGAGTTTCTGTGTAATCCACTCCTGGTGACCCTGTTTTATCAAGGAGATATGGACTCTACCATTTTGTAATTCTGTAACAGGCATCAGGTCTGAAAACAGGATGAAAACTACTTTACCCAGCCTTCCTCTCCTGTAAAAAAAACCAAAAACCCAAGAAAACCACAATAGGCTCTCTATATACTTTTATATAAAAGTTATAACCTAAAATATTTAAGATACAATAAAAATGTTGTTAATAATATGAAGCCTCTGATGCATGCAACAAAGTATTGAAATCAGTGTTGTTCTGCTGTAAAGTTGTTACCGCAGTGGTGAATACGGCTTAGGTTTATGCAGAGACTGGCTTTTGAGCTTGCAGATGCAGGCAAATCAGAGCTGAGCAAGTTTAATGAAGTCTTTTTGTATATACATTGTGACATTCGAGAGCTGGTCTTATAACTAAAAGAGCTGCCTTAATGAAAACGGGGAAGGGAGGATCAGAGAAAGATTTATTTCCTATATACTTACTGTATTTTTCAGCTATATATATCTAATTTCATAACCTCAAGAGTAATAGCAGGAGCAAATATTTTGCTAGGCTAATGCATTATTAATCGTAGAATAAAGTCAGGGAATCAGACAACTTTGGCACCTTATTCTAAGACCACATGAAAAACGCTGCACATAAATGACAGGCAAAATAAGCAACGTGGCATCTTATTGAACACAGAACATGATGTGTTGCAGACTCAAGAAGCAGCCCTGATTTATCTGGTGGAACTTGACATTTCCTACAGGCCAGCATTGGCTAACATTAATTAAAGCTTTGCATGAAAGTGTTATCTCTTTCCCCCCGCCTATTGTTCTCATGGTCTGTAACCTATTTTTCTGAAATGCTGCCATTTTTGGATATGTATAAACCTCAATGACAGACCTGAATAGCTGGTTCCTAAATGTCAGAGTGTCTGTATGTTCCTGGTAATCAAAACAGAGACTTCTCCTTCATTAATAACATTACGTTGTTTCAGGGAAGTCCATATTAAACCTGTGGCCTTCAGAAAGCCACTAAGAGTTGGAGACAAAGGTGGATTTTAAAGACCAAAGCAAGGAAAGATGAGGGGAAAAAAAAACAACATTTTTTTTTCCCTCCTCTGACAATTACTTCCTTTCCTGTCCATAAAGACGTAGAAAGGAAAGAAGCCTCTTTCTTTTAAACATCAGTTGATGACATTATGACATTTTGCCTAGATCTTTGAAATTCAAAATTGGTCTACTGAATGATGTGCATGTGCACAGCATTACCAATGCTTCCTGCTCAAATAATTAGTGCTCTTTGTACTCTTATACCAACAGTATTTTTCTATGCTCATACAGCAGCTAGCACAATGAAGAAAAAATCCTAAAAGAAAAAAAAAGTGACTAACATTTATCTTGTCTAACTCTAACCAGTTAAAACTACATGTTTCTAGTCCTAGCCCATTATTTAAACTGTCTCCACAGTCATGGGAGAGCACAAGGTACCACCAGGGAGGAATTCATTCCATCCTAAAATAGATATTTAAAATGTATGCTATGAATCATTTGCTGATAAGACCTTGTTCTCTCCTTTCATTAGAGAGGAAATTTAGGTGACTACCTTAATTAAATGACTAATTTTTATATGGCTAAAGTTAGGTGAGGTGAATCCCAGATGAAAGGAAGAACATAAAGAACACTACAAAGCTAATCACTTTTTTTTTTTTTACCTCCTTTGTAAACCTGGAAGGAAAAATTCCATGACTTGGGTCTGCACATACTGCTGCTGTTTGTGCAAAGGGACACAAGACAGGGATAACACAACAAGTGCTGTAGAACTCATTTTGTTGGGAAGAAAAAAGGGAGAAGTGTTAGAAACTTGAATTCTATGGACCTGGTAATATCCCAGGACAAGTATAAATATAAGCTTACACTACAAAATCCATACTGTACTTGTATTATTCAGAAATTGGTTCAGGTTTCTAAATTGAAAATATTTTAGTGAGATTCTCATTGGTTAAAAGCATACATCTTCTCAAACTGTATCTCTGATTCCTTTCATGGCTTTGCAGGAGTAGTCTGGAATACATCTAAACCATTGAAATTCCTATTGCTACTCAGTACAGAAATCTTAGAGCTTCAAACACCTCATTTCGAGAGCTTGTGGAAGATGTTTGACACAGAGCAATTTATGTGCTCAGAATATACAGTCCTTGTATCCTTCATGACCTAATTTCCCCTCTGTAAGATAAGTGCTGTGATACTCATTTCTCTTGCAAAGGTCTTAAAAAGCTTATATCCTAACTCCCAGAATTTGTTTTTAATATACCTTGTATGGGAACTGCTGCAAAAATAAAACATACTGTAAATTATTAACGCAATCTTATTTCTGAAGCTTGCTTTTATGGAATAGCATGAACTAGTAAAGAATAAATATCATTTCAGATATTGAAATAACACAGCATATTTATATATGTATAAAAGATTATAATTTTTAGATATCATTATAATTATCTATTTATTACCTATTGAAATAATTCACTTGCGTTGAGAAAAATTATATAAATTTATTTGTGATTGAACAGCAAATGACAAGCTGTAAGGATTTCAGTTGTCAACATCTTACTCATCCCACACTTCTATTCATATAGTATTTATACAAGATTGCAGAAAATTAACAACCATTACTCTTTGGCAGGAGAAAGATTTCACGATCTGTGAAGAGCAGGATGAAAAAAATGAAAGAATTACTTTCTCCCATATTTATTCTGAGAAAATTGAATTGGTATGAACACTGCCAGCTAAGGCATTTTATTCTAAGACACAGAAAAATTGGTTTCTTGCGGTGACTGAGTGAATACTGGAGTCAACCTCACCTTTAGTTAACCACCTATGTATATTTGAAGAAATGTAATCTGACCCCAAGAGTCACATTGTTCTGTGTAGAGATTGAGACCCATAGATGAACAATGAACTTCCAGCATTCTTATTCAGGTAAAAGAAAAAGAAGTATTTGTTACAAGATAGTTTTGGTTCTGTGTTATTTTAAAATGTGGGATATGCAAGGTGTTAATGAGTGGATTTTCTGAAAGATTTGCACAAAGATGACAGGACAACATATCAAAAAGATGCAATGATGTACATACTAGGAATTATTCCCATCAAGAAATGGATCCCTATTGCTAACTTCTGTATGAACAAACAGGGAGATACAGCCCTATCCTCTAAGAATTTATGATTTTCCAGTCTATCTCACTGAGTTATGAGGACCTTTCAAGAGAAAAGCTATATATCTGCAAATGCTTTGGTAACAATAATTTAAGCAAGTCTGGAAGTACAAGTCTCACATTTGACTGATTTTGTTTCTTGCTAGACTTTGGACTCAGCTACAGGGTCTAATGTGCCCTTATTTACATCTATGTTCTCAACTCTTATACACTTTTCCCATGCACATCATATACCTTTAATCTTCCTTATTCCTATTACTAATTTTCCCCCTGAAAGTCTTCTTCACTATCATGACACCTGAAGCAATCTCTGGGGCAACTCTGCTTTCTGCATGCCCCCAGTCTGTATTTATGGAAAAGAGAGACATTTTGAAGAAGCGTATTAAAGGATCTCTAAGAACATAAAATTGTAAGACCAGCTATAATGAGTCAAAAAAGTCCTTTTATTGTCTCCAGCAGCAGTCAAAACTGTGTCTCCATGAAAAAGTACAATGTCAGAGCAAGGATGTATGGTTCCACCTCTAATGTCTCTCCCAGATGCATATTAACTGGGGATAAAAAACCTTTTAGAGATAGGAACGTTCTCCATGCATTTACTGCATGGAATTCATGGGTATTACTTGCATATTTGTCCAATTAACTCTTGATTCCTTGTCAGATTTTAGTATCTGCAACATCCCAGGGAAAGGAGTTTCACAGCTGAATTTCTGTTTCCATCTAGAAAATCCCATATCTAGAAATCTGTGCTGGGAGTTCACTGGAGTTGCAATACATGGCTAATAACTATTCTTGTAAATGGGACAAACCTGGAACAAATTTATGGTGTCGTGTAGTGTCAGCAGAGAGGATCTTGCTGGTAAATCTGTGCTTGATCCCTGAATAAGACCTAAATCTTCTTGTCATGTAGCTGAGCAAGAGTGAAGCTCCATGCTACCTCACCGGTTGGGCCTGTGTTGGCAACACACGTTTTTATTTGACCAACAGGCTCTTTCTCAAAACCTATATCCTTCAAGTTTGTGCAAGAGTGCATTCCTCTCCTTTTCTCCTCACATGGACATATAAATGTAAAAGATGACAAGAACAAAGTATTACACTGTTTTATAATGTCTCAGCTGTTTTGTAGCAAGGTGAAGAAAAAAAAAATCATACCACTATGCAGAGCTCTCTTTCTACTAATACCTAGCAAGACTCATCCCCCAAGCACAGATTAAATCTTCCATGAATCTGCTCTTGGTTTTTGGATATGCAAAGTCTCAAAGTGACTTCCCCCACCCTCTGCTCTGGAAACAATCCATAATCCCTAAATTACAGACATTGGCAGGATTATCCTCAAAACAGAAGAAAACAAACCAACAAGGCTAACATGGTTTCTGTGTAAGACCTAACAAGTGTAAAATAAGAAGTTTGCAAAATAACCTTATACATTTTTGGCCAAAGAATCAGACTCACTTAGAATTATCCCATTAAAGTACATTTCGTCTACAAGTACAGATGCTGAAGAATATCAGAGCTATGAAAGTATCTAACACAGAGTGAAGAATGGGGATGGGAGAAGCTTTCTGATGACGGAGCTAAAGCAGAAAACAAAGAAATGCTGTCTTGGTTTTAAGGTGATGTTTCCTGTCACCCTTTTCCCTCCCTCTCTTGACTGAATGTAACCATTAATTGTGTGAATCTAACAGTTGCTATGGCTAAATTGGACAGGAACCTCAGGAGGTCAAAGAATTCCTGCTTGTTAAAGCTACTGACACGTTTTACGGTTTTGTGAAATGTCAGAGTCCATCATGCTGTAACTTTGCTGCTGAGGATCCTGTCTCTCGTAAAACACTCACAGCTGTCTTATGAAACTTTCAGGTAAAACCTTGAATCTACAACTGAGTCAAAACTTCCCCCTCCTCTTCTCACTCCCCTTTACGTTTTTGCTTACAAGCCTGTCATGAGCCTGTGGAAGTTTCTTTTCCTTTTTACTACCACCATTTANCATTTTCTTCCCCCTTTTTTTTTTTTTTTTTTTTTTTTCTTTTTTTTTTCCAGGCAGAACTGTAGATTCAGAGAAGTTGAGTGACAGCAACCTCTGTTGCTTTCCTACCATTGCAATAGTCAAACTCGTGGAAAGGGGCAATTAAAGTAACCACTAGGATTTAACAATTGACATTCAGCATCTGCTGTGCCTCTGTGGCCATGCATAGCTGTCTTCCTTCTATAGGAAGCACAGAAGTGTGTAGTATCTGCAATTTGAATGAACTGAGCTCTCTCTGAAGCATGCTGTGTTGGTAACTTCATTTCATTTTGTTTTTTTCAGGTCCAAGATAGCACCTCTCCAAGAGGGGATTTGTACAACAGAAAGGCTAGAGAGGTATTTTAAGCACTCCCTAATATAGCATAACACAACCAGTTTTCAATGGTCTTATGATCTAGTAATAGAGGTAATATTTCATCAGATAAAAAATCTGTATGTGTTTGAAAACCACATTTTTATGATGGTACATTGTGCTAGGGTTTCACAGAATCAGAGTGATTTGGGTTGGAAGAGACTTCTAAAAATTAGCTAGTCCAAGCCCTCTGCAATGAGTAGAGGTTACTCAGAGGCCTGACCAACCTGACCTTGAATAATTACAGGGACCAGGCATCCACAGCTTCTCTGGGCAACCTGTTCCATTGTTTCACCACCCTCATAAGAAAGAATTTCTTCCTTACACCCAATCCATACCTACTCTTTTTTAGTTTAAACCACTGCCCCTAGTCCTATCACTACAGGCCTTAGTAAAAAGTCTCTGTCCTTCCTTCTTATACATCTGCTTTCGGTACTCAAACCACAATAAGATGTTCCTGAAGACTTCTCCAGGTAGAACAACCACAATTCTTTCAGTCCTTCTTCATAGGATATGTTTTTCAGTCTCCTGATCTAAGACTTCTGGTTTTATATATGCTTGTATTTTTTGCAGATGAACATTTCCTTTTTTTTATTTGTCCTCATTTTTCTTTACATTTATTCTTTATGATTATTTTAAGAAGAATTTTTCTCTGGAGAATGAACCAGGGTCCATTTAACAAATGACATAATATGTCTTAAAAAATGTCTTCACTGTCACCTCACCACTTCCAGTCAAGGAATTAAGACAGCTCTATAGATAATCCTTATCCTATGACTATGAGGAAAGTATTACTGTATTTTCCAGTTATCAGAATGGATAAGGAAGGAGAAATGCTTTGCTCTACTCCCAATTCAGTATACTTAAATGTTATGATATCAAGTGCTGAGTCCTCTGCTTTGAAATCTGCTTCTTTCTAAAATATGTGTCGTGGAAGAAGTTCTGAGCTCTACTTTGGGCAAGAGTTTCGTTTCTCTGAGTACTAAATTACAGCTACAAGAATTAACATCCCTGTGATGAAGAATAAGATCCTAGAAACTATTTTGTCCATTGGCTGAACATGCCACAGTGTCCCAGGAGCTACGTCTACCCTAGAAATATAAGCAGGATCACAGTATAGTCCTGAATACTGTGCTGTATTCACATGTCCAAGCGTGCTTTGTGCATGATTTTAGTCCATGGCAACTTATCCCAGTCTCCTAGATATTCAGACACAGGTGTAGCATCACAAAACAATGTTCCCAACTGGCAGCAAGTATCAGGCCACAAGTATCTGGGGGGAAAACAGATTTAGCTGCACTAGTACAAGCAGCTGCAAAGTTGGGGAGTTTTGAGAATGGTTGCCATTATTGAGTGGTACACATGCAAGTAGTGTCCCACTACCCAAGCAAACTCCAAGGATCCTCCAAGTAAATAAAATTAAAGGATACTTTTTCATCAGTCACAATATGTCTAGGGATAATTGGCAGTGAAAGGATCAATATTTCCCCAGAAAAATCACCTTAAAATAGTGATCTTTGAGAAGCTCCAGTGAGCAGTAACCAACAAACAGCTATGGAATGAATCTGTCACATCTTTCTCCAAACAGAGGATGTATTTTGCAAAGTTTGTTGAGTCACGGACTGGGAGATTGAAAATAATTTACATTTCCTATTATTACTATTATTATTGTTGTTGTTGTTGTTGTTGTTGTTCTTGTTATTACTATTACTATTATTATCATTACTATTATTAAGCTGAGAATGTGCATATGTACACGGTAGGCCTGGTTTTAGCAATAACATCAGAAAACATTATAAAGCAGGTGCAAAAATATATCTGTAGGAGAGTGAGTCTTTGTGTGCATGTGTGGTAATCATAATCAGTCACAATGTATTTCTGCCTTGGGGTACACAAGCTGAAAGGAAGGTTGAGAACCACTGTTATAGATAATCCTCTGTAATGATTTTCCTTTCTTCAGGACAATCTTGACAACAGCACCTTGCCCTAGGAAAGTTTTCTTTGATCCATTTTGTGACTGAAATACAAATTCCCTATTTTTCGTTTGCTTCTCTTCAAATTAATGATCCCTGCAATAAGGATGTCCTGACCAGGAACAGTTTCTCCAAAGAGATTAAAAGAAAAAACAAAGCTAAAATGCAGGATCAGAAATTGGGTCTGAAAGGTGGGAGGGCACTTGGCTTTATTTGTTTTCCTTTCTGCTGTTTTGAGGATGCTGTCATGTCTTGTTACACAGATAGTCTATCTGATATTATTTCACTTATCTAGAATAGAAATAATCAAAATTGTTGGGAGCACAGGAGGGCTGAGGATTTTTAAGATGTAATGCTTAATTATAGAGACAGTTTCCATGAAAAAAAAAATGCAAAGTAGTGTATGAATGTGCATACAAAAAACAAGCTGTTAACATATCTCCATGGCCTGGTAAAGTTATTTACAGTTTGGTAGAAAATATGTCTTTTTGCATCTGTGTTAGAGGATCTGATAAATCTGTCCACTGCTGATACAGTTATGTGGAAGTCAAAACGTCTGCAAGTGCCAGAGAACAGAATCCCAATCAGGTATCTTGAATATATGCCTCATACCATTTGAGATGCCTGATAAAATGAAAGACTTTTGTATGGATATAATAGGTTTAACACAGAATGACAGCAAACTCAAGTTCCTCTGGAAGTGGCAGAAAAAGACAAGAGACCTTCCTTTATGGCCTAAGTGTATTTTTCCATGACTGTCTTTCCACATTCTTTTGTTTGAAAATGTAAATATAAAAACTCTATGACCCAAACAAACAAACAAAAATTACAGCAAAAATCCACCTATTTGCAGTATTTTCCTAATATGAATCTGTGTTTTTCTGATTTTTTTTTTTTTTCCTCAAAAAGGGGCAGCTGATTAAAACAGCAGAACTGTGAGCAAGAGGATTCTAGGAGTCTATGGCTAACTACTTGCTGTTCCCCAAGTCCCCTCAAAACCTACACTGCAATTGTAAACAAGGACAAATATTATTAACTGCATCTTTTTGAAATTCACATTTCTTCACCTATTGTTTTCCTTCAGAGAAATCAACAGGAGAAAACATCTGGAAATATAAGTTTATATTCTCACAATGGCTGAGGCTAGAAAGATCATTGAAGAACATCTAGTCCAAACATCTACTCAACTATGGCCACCTAAAGCAGGTTGCTCAGGGCCATGTCCTGTTAAGTTTTGAGTAACTTCAAGGATGGAGACTTCACAACGTCCCTGGGTGACCAGTGCCATTGTTTGAACACCTTCAGGGTAAAAAAAAATAAATGAATTTACTTTCTAATGTTTAACAATATTTCCTGCATTTCAATTTGTCCCCTTTGCTTCTCATCCCGTTACTGGGCACCACTGAGAAGACTTTGCCTCCATCTACTTCAGTCGTGCCCCACATACCCAACCTCATTTATATGTGCATGGATAAGATCCCTCAGAACTTCCGCTTCTCCGGGCGAAACAATCCCCATCTGTCACAGCCTTTCCTCATACACAAGATACTCCAGTCCTTTCATCATCTTTGTGGCCTTTCACTGGACTTGGTCCGGTGTGTCCATTTCTCCAGTACTCAGCATATCACCCCAGCTGTTGTGCAGACCAGAAGGTGCTGAGCAGAGAGGAAGGATCACCTGCCTCAAACTAGTGGCAGCGCTGTACCTAACACCTAAAGACCCAAGAGGCTGTTTGCTTTCTTGCAGTGAGGACATGTTGCTTGCTTACGGTCTTTGTTGTCCACCAGGACCCTCATGGCCTTCTCTGCAAAGCTGCTTTCCAGTCAGTTGGATGCCAGCTTGTGTTGACACAACACAACTCCAGTCAGCCTTGAGTTATTCTGCCCCAAATATGGGACTTGATACTTCCCTTTGATGAACTTTAGGAGTTTCCCATGGGTCCGGTTTTCCAGCCTGTTGGGGACCCTCTAAAGAGCAGGGCCACCCTGATGAAATGGAGTGCTGTACGTTCACTAGAGTAGTCACATGCCCAACAGGCTTGGGCAGAAAATCAGTGAATGAACTGAATTCAAACTGCTACTATTATCATTGTTATTATTTTCTCTTGTACTTGCAATAGACCAGTAACAATTTAAGGCAAATCATCAGTTTACACTTGAATGTAATGACAGTTAAGAAAAATAAGGTAACAGTGTTTGGTACCAAATGCATTTCTATCTTGAATAGTATAAAATGAAAAAGAAGTAAAGATCATAGACTCATAGAATGGTAGGGGCTGGAAGGGACCTCTGGAGATCAAGTCCAATCCCCCTGAGTATCTTTAAGCCCTTCCATGAAATGGATGCTTCTCTGTTACCACAATTAATTCACCAAGCACTTGACTCTTCTTTCTGAACACTAAACAATCTGTTTCTTAAACAATTACAGTTAGTTCCTGAACCTAAAATAAGAAAAAAAATAAAATATATATATACAGGCATATTATTGTTTTGGTATTTTCTTTAGATGGATGATAACAGGGAATTTCTCCTCTTATTAACTCCGTTGTTATGGGAACAGAAAGTTAGACATCATAGAACCATAGAACGGTTTGTGTTGAAAGGGATCTTAAAGATCAGTCAGTTCCAATGCCCTGCCATGGGCAGGGACACCTCCCACTAGACCAAGTTGCTCAGAGCCTTATCCAGCCTGGTCTTAAACACTTCCAGGGATGAAGCATCCACAACTTCTCTGGGCAACCTGTTCCAGTGTCTCACCAACTTTTTAGTAAAAAACTTCTTCCCAATGTCTAATCTAAATCTACCCTGCTCTAGTTTAAAACCATTGCCCCTTGTCCTGTCATCACATATCCTTATAAAATGTCCTTCTCCAGGTATCCTGTAATCAGCCCTCTTCAGGTACTGGAAGGCTGCT
>VWZK01003969.1:109264-123137 GCA_013396935.1 Baryphthengus martii | reverse complement strand
TGCTGCAGGGGGATGGATTTCATCTGGGTCAACCCAGCTTGCTTCTGAGATGGGCTGGGCTCTTCCTTCCCTATGCAGAACGAGTGGCTAAATCCAAGAGTTAATGATTGACCGTGCCATCCAGCAGGCACCCAGCACTGAGCCAGCCAGAGGTAAAAACCAAACAACTGACCCTTAGAGCATCAAAAAGCAGCAGGGAGCGGCCAGGATGGTTGGATCCTTCCGGCACAGAGGATGCACCCAAAGCCGTAGTGCCCAGGCAGGGTTACCCCCGTGGGGACGGGGCTCGGCACCGCGCGCCAGAGACGCCGAGGAGCAGCACCCACACGTAACACGTCCCCCAAGGCCGCAAAACCATCGAGGGATTGAGTTTTGCAGGAAAAGGAGATGCGGAATCGAGCTCTCTCCAAAGGCAATGAGCACCAGGAATTATTCTGCTTTGCATAACACAGACCTGTACAAACGGCTTCAGCAGAGTCGCGACCAGGGAGGTTTAATTCACCGTTCACAAGTCTGTTAATTCCGGGTGTTCAGTGAGAGCGGTGGGTAACTCGGAATATTTGAGTTTCCGAAGGATTGATGGCTGCAACTCTGCTAATAAAAAGTGTTTCCAAACGCCAACTGTGTTAATCAAGCAGACTCAAACGAGATTTGCTCTGCAACACACTAATTAATGCTTCTGGCTTATGAGTCACACACTTTGGCTTTAATGAAACATTGAACAGGGTTGTCCAAGCCATTTTAATTAAAACACACTGTACATCACTGTACTCTGCCCAGGCTTGAGTTAATTTTTCAGGACCGTGTGTTAGAGCATATTTAGGGGAGTTTATTAAGCTATTTAGAAGAATGTACCTTTTAAAGCGAAAAAGGATTTTCTTATGTTTGACTTCCTGGGTTCTCAGTGTCCAAAGGACCAGGGAAACACTTAGTGCTGGTGATCCCAGGGCCAGGATCAGACTATCTGGTATTTCCACTGAATGAATCACTCTTAAGCAATGTGCACAGTTCTCAAGTCCGGCAAAAAAAACCCTAAAAATCACTTATTTGAAGCCTTTTACACAGATTGTCAAGTTGCAAAAGGGGCCACATTACAGCTCAAACGTGGAGAGCGTTAAATTGAAATTTTTAAAAAACAGGAACGTCAGAAAAAGTCAATTAATTCGGAAGAAGCTCATGCCTCAAACTGAACAGCCAGGATCCCACTGGGCTGTGGCTGAGGACAGACAGACAGGCAACGAGAAATGTGCTCTTGGAAGCCTGGCAACATTACAGTGGAAAGTGTTCTTACAGTTACTACGAAAAACATTCAAGTGTCTCACAGTTTGGCTAAGAGGTCAGACACTGTCACTTACGATACGAAGAAAATATCCCTGCCCAAAGAGGGATCTTACCTGAAATAAGAATATCAAATAACAATACATGGATTAAATGCCATTTCTAGCCAAATAAAAATAAAATAAATAAAAAATTAACGAAACAAACCAAACAAACTCTGGCTATTAGTTAAAAAAAACCAAACCCAGCTCTGTCTCTAAGGAGCTAGAGAAATAAGACAGGATTGTGCTCCCACAGGCTGCAGGCAGCGCGCTGTTCTGACTCACCTCAAACATGTGCAGCAGAAATGAGTAAAACTGAAACGTGTTCCTGTCGACCGAGTAACTCGGAGTGAAGGAGAGTTATTAGACACTGAAAGTGCTGAGCAAAGGGAATCTGTGAGAGCCAAGCTGAGGCGCAGACCATCTTCAAAACAATGCTGGTTTACTTTTAACAAATGACCAAATCCTTGCCCGCGTCGGGACCTCACACTCCTGCTGGTGGTGGCGTCAAGAACGTGGGCAGCGACGCCAGCACCAGAGAGAGAAGTGTGAAAACGTGTCCCAAACTCTGGTCCTGTGGTGGAGTCTTGCCTGCTTGCTCCATGGAGATGTTGATGGTTCGCTCATGTTGCTTGTTGATGTTTCTGTCTAAGGGGAAAGCTCCAAGCATGGTTCAAGGGCATTTTCTTAGCCCAATGCTTAAAGCCCTTGTGATACTTTCTTTTATTTTCTAACTCAAATGCTTGGGTTTGAGGCTGTGAGCATCACATACCCCGCCCCAAAACGGACAGCCAAGATTAACACTATGACTATTCTACTCTCACTCCCCAACAAACGTGACACGATGCTGAGAACCTCTCCTACCACCTGATCCAGCAGTGGGACTACAAACCCCACTCCAACTGTGCAGGAGACAGCGCGGTGGGACTCGCCATGGCCTGTCTCCAACACACGTCCCAGCACGTGCTCTAACCTTGTGCAAGCAGAAACTCCACCGTGCCCAGATGTCCCTCAGATGCAGCCATCATCAGCGGCGTCCGGCCCTGCTTGTCGGCCATGTTCACGTCAGCACCGTGCGTCAGGAGGAGATCGACGATCTGCAATGCACAAAGTGAGACCACGCGTCGTACGGAGACACCCAGCTGGGAAGAAACCAGAGCCAAGGAAGAGCAGAGTGATCCCCATGTCTTGAAACCTCACTCCCGCCCCCACACCAGGGCACGGAGCCTCCTGGGATCGCTGCTGCGAGATTAGGGCATAGGAGAAGCAACAGTGGTATGAGGACAGAAAATAAAGACCTTTTAAGTCAAGAGCATCCCATTTGCCTCCCAAATGGTGAGATAACACAGCACTTCGGCAAAAGCCGAAGCCAGAAAGATTTCAGAAAGAGCTCAGGGTGGGATGTGAACCATCAACATAACAACTTCTCACTCTTATCACTCCCTAGAGGTGCTGGGGCTTGTCTTCTCCACCCATACTTCAGCAAGAGGGAAGGGATGGCCTGACCCTACACTTCTGGCCACGCTGGTGGCTCGAGGGACCCGCTCACCTGCCAGTGGCCCTGTCTCACAGCGCTGAAGAGTGGAACGACCCCGCGGCGGTTGGGCTGTGCCACTGCAGCGCCCTGCTCCAGGAGCAGCCGGCAGACCTCCAGCTTCCCGCGCCCGGCCGCCGCCGTCAGAGCTGGAGGAGAGAGAAAAGCAGTGAAGGGAAAGAGCCACACTCTCCACGGAGATTCTTCCTATCCAGAGCTAGGTCTTTCTGCTGGATACCGAAGCGACGGTGCCTGAAATGCCAAAGGTATCTCGTGACGGGCAAAACGAACAAAGAAAATGGGTCAGTTCAGTTCAGTTCTAGCTCTTACTTGTCATTTTAGTTTACATCAAAGGTCAGCTCTTCCATGAAAAGATCTTGTAACATCATGGAAAGAGGCAGACTGGGACAATCAGCTTTTATTGTTATCTACAAGTGGCAGTGAAATGGGGTGAGAACTGCAACGAGCATGAAATCACCTACAGGCACGTGCGACAGAGGTTCAAGGTGTCCTGTCAAGAAATGCAGAACCTTGTTGTGTGAAACCTTCACCAGTTCCCCCTGTGCCTCCTGCAAATTTTCCAACTGCAAAAGCCCCAGGCTGCAGGACTGAGCTTGTCTTAGCAGGGGCACGATGTCCAGAGAAAACACAGGTCTTCAGGTACGTGCAGGCACGACAAGACCTTCTGCAACCTGTCCTTGACTCGTTCCACCACGACTACAAGAAAGCAAATGAGGGCTGGGGCTGGAGGCACTGCCAGATCACTGCCAGTCACTGGATGTCAGTCAGATTTGTGGTTTTTCTCTGTCCGACCAGCACAGAGCAGCAGAATTCAGCTGGAAGACTTTAATATTTAATATCCCGCTTTAGCCTGTAGATCTTTGAAACCAGGGAAAGCAAAACTGGTATGAGTGTGTTCATCTGTTCTCCAAGAAAAATGCCCATTCTGGGCTTTGTTTCTGGCCAGGACCGATCCTACCAGCAAAGGTCTTCGTGCAAACCCCAAATTCTCTCTCATTTCCAATATTACAGATGCTCACAAGACTACGGGTGGGTAGAAGTAACACCTGACAGCTCCATCCATGACAAAACGTGCTCTGGCAACGCAGGGTGCCTGGGCTAGAAAAGACACATTCAATCTGAGAACAGTTCCAAGAGCAAGGACCTGCCTTTGACTCGTCTTTGGTATTAATTTTAGACTCTTCGGTTCCTCCCTCCTCTCCTTAACTTTCTGTGCACTTCAGCACAGCTCCTCCGGCTCGATGCTCTCCTGCTTCTAGTAGGAGTTTGAGCAGAAGGTGGGAGTCTATTTCTAACTGACGTAGCTTGTTTTTTCCTTTGAAGTACATTTCTGTGGGACGGCTGATTACGAGGTGTTGATGGGCTTTCCAACTGCAACACTGTTAATGTTGGGGGATTTAATTAATTCCCAATTCTGTTCCGTATGAGGGCTGAGTTTTCTTCTCTTGGGGTTGAGAGGCACCGAGAGTTATAAGAAAAAGCATCTCGCTGCCACAAGCAGAACATACTGCAAAATCTAAAATCAGATCCATGTGGGTTTTAAACGTAAGTTACCAATATAGAAGGAGGACTGTGTGTAATGTGCACGGCAGAGGGATCAGAACGCACGGCGTTTGGGTTCTATTTCTAAACCTGCCTGCACTTCAAGTGCTGCAGGTTAACTTGAGGTACCTCACATCAAAATGACTTATGTTTGCAACAGTGAAAAGACTGGAAATCACCTCAGTGTCTGGTGTTCCCCAGGAAATGTTCTTTGGAAAAGACTTGACTGAAGCAGGATGATTTGATCCATGGCCATACCCTTCTCCACTCCACTTTGCAACCCACCCTACCTGGACTGACGTGTCTTTTTGCTACTCGCTTCCTCGAGGTCAAAGCAACTGGCGTGGGTATGGAGCTCCGGCCTGTCCTTTGCGGCTCCAACTCAAGGGAAGCTCAAAAGCTTCTGTGCTACTGAGCAGTCAGACCTTACCACTTCAGGAAGGTTCCACACGGACGACCTGGATTTGCTGCCTGCTGCTAAGAGAAGTCTATTCAAGATCATCTTGTATACACACAGATACCTAAGCACCTATCCTCAGAAATGGAGAAACTCTCCAAGGGGTGAAAGGAGCTCAAACCACCTGGACCCTAGGAGACCAACTCCCTAAGGCACGCCCAGACTCCATCAGCGCCCATGTTCTGAACAGAAGGTGGGACCAGACAATCCTCTGTGGTCCCATCAACTGCAGGGAGCTGGACAGTCTGCTGCTGCTGCTCTGAATAGAGGTGCCTCAGCCCTCCAACCAATGTGGCTTTTGACATCCCCAAGCTCCAGCTCTACTGCTGGTCACCTCAAGCCCCGAGCACTATGCTGTGGCCCTTGTCCAAGCGTCCAAGCCTAAAAGCTCAATTAAACTACTTCAGGAAAAATTCTAGAAGTCTCTGTCTGTTTAAGACTTTTAGCACTCCCTAGATGAACTTACCAACCTGTTTCTGACATCACCAACGTGCCTTATAACAGCTGTTGGGTCTCCAAAGCACCCACAACACAAGGCAAGGATGTGCCTGGGTGTTGAAAGGAGACTGGAAAAAGGCACGGAAAGGTGATGAGAGGAAATGAGAGAAATGGAAACGGTTTTGTTTGAAGTTTTACTGTCTGCCAGAGAGCTCCTGTGCTCCAGCACGAACAAGGCAAGTCCACCAAGCCCAGACAAGGACCATCGATTAGGATCCTGGGCTGGAAAACAGGAACGTTCATTCTGCAGCTTTTCCATTTTGCAGCTTTTCCATTTGGATGTGGTGCCAGGAGACCAACTCACCGTGCAATAACAAAACCTTGGCAGAAACACCACAGAACAGTTGCTGCATTTCTCACAACACGGCTCAAACAAAACCTGAGATGAGTTTCAGGCCTGGCCGTGCCCCTCTCCGCCAGCGACCAACGTCAGATCGGCCACAACCTCCAACACCAGGGATCTGCAAAGGCACGTTCTGCTGCTGCTGTGGTGCAGAGCATGTCTGTTTTCTTAGAGAAAAAAAACAACTTTTTCTGGAGAAGGAATCATTAAATCGCTCCTAGAGGGCACGCGGATCCGTTTGGCAGCCCGGCAGCAAGAGAAATGCCGTTCGATGGAGTCGTTCTTTGCACCTCCAACTCCGATGGAGCTCTTACAAGTGACTCAGATACTTTTGTGCTGGGTTTTGATATTAGTCTTGTCCCAGAGGGAAATATTCCATCTGGAGCTGGCTGTAGTGTGCTGTCAGCAATTCCTAAACTGATGACGTAACTTGGCACCACCGTTTGGATGATATCAGGTTGATATCGCTAAGGCAGCCAGTCAGCTCCGCTCTACAGAAGAATAGACACATGAGGTTTTTGGAGCAGATTGCTATTTCGAGGTGGAAGCCAGCATTTTATTTCCAATTTATTTAAACACGCTCTTTACTTTTGGGAATATAATAGAATGGTGTGAAAAGGAGTTCTGAGATCCGTATAAACGTGTCCTGCCCGTGACGGGACACAAGAGTGCTGAATTTGGTGGCTGGCTCGTTTCTGCTCATTTTCCCGTCTTAGATATCACCAATTTTAATGGGATAAACGGGTATTCCTTTGAGATGGCTCCTCGATTTGTGTGCAATTTGCAAATCACAAGTCCACACTCTCAACTATCGCAGTTACTCAGAACCCTCCCTCAGGCAGAGAAACTCCCAGATGTCCGTGTGAATCCAGCTTTTGGCCTTGTTGGGGGAGAGGTACGGGAAGCGGGGACAACACAGATGGAAAAGGCTTCTCCTGAAGGGTTCTCAAGCCAATGGGCTGGCTGGGAATGGCAGAGCTGCTCAGGACACAAGGAAAGAGAAGAGCTGGATGTTGTCAGGGAGACGAGAGCAGGGCTCAGCTTTCAGACCGGAGAGCACGGCTGAGCAGGATGGTGGGATCCTGCTCCAGGGACAGGCAGGGTCAGCCAGCAGCTCACCAAACTCCTATGGCTTCTTATCAGCCTTTGCCAGATTCACCCTGAAATGATCTTAATTTGGAGTGTATCTGTAGTACCTGATGTCACCCATGAGGTTACGCTGCAGCGAGACATCTTAGCGGCTTTTGATCAAACTCCGAAGGCAGCTGAATCACCATCCTATTTACAAGTTTGTCCTCGGGATCCAAACACCAGAGAACACTTTGGATGAGCTGTCTCTGGTCACCACTGTGAACTGGGAGCTCACTGGGATCAAAGCTGTTGTCCTGTTACCAGTATTGGGTCACTTCCTTTGACTAATATCATACCCAATTTCTCTTGTCTTTCCTGACACCCTTTGAAGGAGCTGACTCCTTCCCTAACACCCCATAAGTGACCCAGAGCAGCCTGGCCACCCACCAGGCTCCTGCAGGGACAACTCATCCCTCTTCATCCTTCACATCTCAGGAGCAATACTTTCTGAAAGACTCCCTTCAACACAAGGCTCTAATAAAGCTTAATTTTCCAAGGCACAGTGTGGGAATCAGCTCAAATTATGACCCAGCTTTTTCCTGCCCCCCTTCCAAGCAGAAACAACCTGCCCAGAGATCAAGCCACACGCCAGTCACTCTCTGTACCCTTGGCTCGTGTCATTTTTAAGCAAAGCTGACAGAATCAAAATCAGCGCTCCGTTACCCAGACAGGAACATTACCTTGGTGTATTAACTTGACAGGAACATTACCCAGTGATGCAAGTAGATTAGTGAGTTGAGTACAAAAGACAGTGGGTAATATCTATGAGGTCACTGGAGTTAAAAGCCAACAACTCCAGGTTTGAATGTCTCCAGAAATGGATTGGACAGTGAGTTTGATAATGGCTGCTTTTGTTCCAGTAGAAGTTAGGAAAGCAGGGCTTCTGTGTCATGCTCAGCAACGTGAAAATACAGGATTGCACAAAAGGACATTTGTTTAATTACCAGGTGCTAAAAAAGGAGAAGTTTTCAGAAAACCAATGGATAGTTTACCAGTCACGGTGCTGCACGTAACTGGGGGAGGGAGCGACAAACAAGGAGATGTTTTGGAGAAATCTGCTCAATATCAAAAGAGAAAGAGCAGAATTTTGTGTCCATCTCACCTGACGTGAGATGTTTCAGAGAAATGAGCCACCTGGTTGTCAGAGATGTCCCATGGCTGCACGCTCCTGGAAAGTGCCAGGAGCTGCAGAAGCTCAAGATTTTCAAACCCCAGACTTCTCTGTTTGACTTGAGCTGAGCGCAAGCTCCACCCTGGCACCTGCACACCACCTGAAATCTCATCGGAGGAGCTGATCCTTCTCCATCAAAACACAGCCAGGAATCAGGGATGCATCAGGGGAGGGGGAGCCCATAAATAAACCCCCAAACACACAAGAAGAAGCTACAGAAATCACCTGTCTCTCCCCAGAGGCTGTCAAAGCTGTTGATTTGCGCTCGCTCCACCTCCTCTTCGTCTTTTTCTGGAAGATCGAGCAGGTAGGAGACAATCTAAAACAGAACGACACGTCAGCTCACGAACGTGGATGTGTTACGCGGAAACTGCTCATGAGATCTCGACACGGGCTGCTCTGAATACCCAGAGGAAAAGGAATAGTCTCCACCTGGCACCCTGAGCTCAAGGAAATATTCTTCCAGAGATCACTCACCGAACCTGCTGCACTGTACAAGCAAAAAAAAAAAAACCCAAACCCAAGCACCTTGCTATGACCGCGCACGATGAGCCTTTGTAGCACCAATTTCTTCCACCTCTGTCCTGACACAGGTGACCCAGCGTGGGCAGCGGACATGCCTTTGGCTGCCGTGACCGGTGAGGAAACACCGGTGTGTCCACCAGGATCATCGCTCAGCTGGTGGGGTGCAGTGAGTACAATCATCCCCTGTTACTGCTGGGGAAACTGAGTCACAGGCGAGTGATGTAATGGAGCAGGGATAATCATTAGCCTCTTCATTATCTTAAGCTCCAGCCAAGCTGAAGTTACATCCAGAAACTATTCCAGCGAACGTTGTTTTTAAGCAGACTGTTAAGAAGACTTCCACTGCGGTTTTCTTCCAGCTGTGGATGCTTCAAACCCCAGAGAAGCAAATTAGCTTCTTTAAAGGGTAAATTAAAGGATTTAATTGACTGAAAACTGGCAGAAAATGTCAGTGTTTGGATCGTATGATGCACGAAAGCAAGAGGCTAAGAAAATGGATGAACATTTTTCTCATTCTAGGAGAAACGATTATCTGCTGGGGTCTGGGCAGCAACCAGCGTTTTCTGAGTACCTGGGAGGAAGCTGTGCCTGCTCCACTGCCCGTGGGCACACACTGGGAGAGGCACCAGGGCGGGGCAGCAGGGATTTTGGTGACAAGTGCCATCTTCCCTTGTCCTGCCAGTGATGCTCTAGTGCTAAATGGGACACTGGGAATGACAGCGGCATAGGGGGGAACCTGAAACCCAGGACAGCGCCTGCGTGGAAGATGCTCTTGAAGGGATGTCCATCATCCTTCCACTGGAGATGCCTCATGTGTCGGTGGCTGCTTCGCTGGGACAGTGTGAGCCCGGTGTGACACCCCCCACCCCGTGTCCTTGGCTGACCTCCAGGTTGGGCTCTGTGCTCCTCAGTGGACCTTGTGTTGCCTGACTAAAGCCTCAAGCTAAGCCTGGAATGGTTACCCCTGGGGAGAATCACACCAGAGACTCCAGTGCGGCTCCACCAGTGATTCAGGTCAATTTATAAACATGATAAATATTTGTCTTATCATCAACATTGGGGATCAAGAGCAAATTAATCATCACCTTGCATCTCCTAGGACTGCAAGCACCTCAAAATGGGGAGCTGCAGTATTTTCTTTAAGCAGCCATACACCTTTTATAGACTTGTAGAAACATTCAGGTTGGAAAAGATCTTTAAGATCACCAGGTCCAACCGTTCCAGTACAAAAAGGAATATTTACTTGTGGTACAAAAGAAATATGAAACAATTCCAAAACTCTCCTATACATTATAAAGGTGACCAGTATTCTCTGGGGGGAAATTCCCCTTTTAAAAAGTTCTGTGCCCCATTACAAACTGCGTCCTCGACGTGCAGATCTTTAGGGTTTGGAAGTCACATCTGCTTCGAATCAGTCCAACTCACAGTCACTTAGCTAATCAGAATTTCCCAGCTTTAATTAGCTCCTCTGGTCTGTGCACATTACCAGTGTTTTCATGGATTATGTTTAACAGAAGCAAAATCCAAACTCCCGTAAAATGAGAGGAGCTCAATTTAGCAAAGAAATCAACCAATGCAAAAACCCTCAAAGATGCTTCTCGGTAGGAAAACACAACGTTTTCCACATCATAAATCTTTATCAGTGTGGTAAGAGAAAGCTCTTTGGCTCTTCTCACCCCTTCACGTACAGCCCAAAGCTCCGTGGTTTCAAACCCCCCTAAAAGCACCGGAGGAGCGGCGTAAGCAAGACGTTGTTTACCCATCCTTGCTCAAGGGTTTATTCCAACAACTTGAAGCCTCGTTACGCTCCTTCTCTTGGATGCCTGCCCAGACCACAGGGTTTGTCAAAGAGACCTGAAAACCCCACTGCCTGGGGTAGAGTAGGACAGAGGTACCGACTCCACCTCCAAGACCCCATTTGGTCCATCTTTTGACCACACTCAACCCTTGTTTTCCCAGTCCCAGAGGCGGTGGTGCGCCGGCAGGTCCTACCTCGGTGTAGCCCATGCTGGCGGCGGCGATCAGAGCTTGCTGGATGGCGTGGCTCTTTTTGAACACCCCCTGCTGCTGCTGCCCAGCCATGGTCCAGTCACATTGGATCAAGAACTTGACCACCTCCAAGTGTCCTCTGAGAGCAGCGTGAACCAGAGCGCACTGACCGTTCTTGTCCAAATGATCCACCTGGAAAAAGAGATGATCAAACACAGGGAAGCCAAATCACGGGCAAATCCTCAGCATTTCCAGCCCTGGTTTCAAACTAGTGCCACATGTGCAAAATGTGCATTTTTTTGGCAAACTATCCCCTCCGTGACCAGAAAACAACCATTCCCAAAGCAGCTCTATCCCAGGCTTCGGCATCTTCTCAGCCACAAGTGTTTGCTTTGGGTAAGTTATTATTTTTAGCTTTCTTCACTTTTCTTCAGCCTCAAAGGCTGCGAAGGCCTTTTCCCCTTTCTGCCCCAAAGTCCTGCAACCGTGTTTTCTTGCAGACTGAAATCACACTGATACCACCCCCTTCTTCCAACTCCACAACAGCAACCCCAGCTTGTTTTCTAGATCCCGTTCCTTCTGAGAGACGCAGAAGTGCCTCAGCCTGCAGCTGAAGGCACAATGTGAACCCAAAGCAGGCAGAATCAATAGGAAACGGGGATGGTGCCTTGGCAGCCCTGGAGGGACTGATTCGGTCGGGTTTTTTTCAGGCCAGGGCATGGTTTTCAGTCACTATCTCAATAAATCTATTTAAATAAATAATAATTATTTAAATCTATTTAAATAAATAACAATTTTAATAAATCTACTGGGATTTCTAGGTTCTGTCCCAGTCCCAGTAACTGGGAGAAAACAGGGCAAGCAGATCAGCCGCCGTCCTCCTGACTGTTAACGACCTTTAGTGCTCTGCAATCTATTATTTCTCATTTCTTGTATTCTAAATACGAGAAATAATTCTTATATTAATCTATTCTAATATAATTATAGCGATATAATACATATGACAGATTTCTCGTATTATAATACATTATTATTAATAATATATTAGTATTTTTCACATATCGACTTAAGTAGCAACCAGTGCTGCAGTTTTCCATGCCGGAATCAAACAGCTCAGCTGGGTTTGGGGTATTTCCTCATTATCATCGGGGCATCTGAGTGGCAGGACTTTCACACTGCACTGCACAGCTCAAATATTCCCATTCTCCGAGACGGAGACGGAATGTTGTTTGTTACCAAGAGCCAGGGAGTCACCCAGCTCTCTCAAAACGTCCCAACGAAAGCAGAATTCTATTTTTTTTTTCCCTTCATACTGTCCTTGCATTATTGCAAGACACGGCAAGATCTAAATGGAACCCTCTGTCATCATGGCTTTCATACCAAAACGATACAAACCCACATTTTGCTTTTTGAACTGAAGCTAAACATATAGAGAAACCACAAATTGTTTCCAGGAGGCTCCACTTCAAAAATCAGCACAATTTTCTTCTTCAACAAAATACTTGAACTTGACTCACTATATACAATTAGAACTCCAAACACTCACCACAAAGCTAAACAAAGGGTACTTTTCTAGGACAAGTCTGACAGAAGTTTTCGGAAAATGTATCTCAAGCAGATAATTCAAGAACCCCCCCTGCTGCAAATGCAACGTTGCCTTTTAACCTCACAAGGTTCAAGGGCTCCTCCAGAACATCTTAACAAAGGGTACTTTTCTAGGACAAGTGGGACAGAAGTTTTTGGAAAATCTATCTCGAGGAGATATTCCAAGAAACCCCCTGCTGCGAATGCAATGTTGCATTTTAACCTCACAAGGTTCAAGGGCTCCTCCAGAAGATCCTCCCCTGGGCCACCGGTGCAACGTGATTAGGTGGATCCTACCCCAGAGCTGAATTCCAGAGCACTGATCACAGACTCTCAGGAGTTACTTTGCTTTGGTGCCAACACGAGACTTTCAAAGCCGCTGCATTTTAGCAGAAGAGCCAACTCCCTGTTGGCTTCTTGGCTTCATCTTCTGGAGGATGGTCTTTAGTGAACTTGTGCTCACTAAACAAACACAGAATAATTTCAACCAGCTTTTAGAGGAACGGGGTCACTTTACCTTGGCCCGTTTCTTGCACAGCAACACGACGATGCTCAGAAATCCGGCGGCAGCCGCGTAGCCAAGGGGGGTGAGGCCACTTTCCGAAGCGGCGTCTACGTTGGCCCCAAACTCCAAGAGCAAAGCCACCATCTCCGTGTAGCCCAGGTGAGATTGGACACACAAAATGGGGGCGTTGTTCAGAACTTCGGTCCGGTAATTCACATTTGCACCTCCTAAAATCAGCAACCGACTGACCTGCACAGGGAGAGGAGAGCTCCTGTTAGCTGAGTCTCACAGAGAGACACCAGGGCAACAAAAGAATTGAGACCAGGGCCCTCTACATGGTTCTGAGCAAACAGCAAAGGACATAAAATGCCTGGTAAAAATACTTGCCAACGTACAGCCCCGTTTTAGGGATTTTCCTCCCCATATGGGAAGGAGCTGGGGAAAAGAGTCTTCTAGATGGAAGGATGATTTGAAGTTTCTATCCTCACTGTTTGAAATCTTTTCTGCTGCAGAGATGAAGTCACTTCGGTGAACACATCGGCAAATGGGTGCGAAGGGCCCGCACCAGCACGTGAGCACCTGCCGTTGCGTTTGGCATCACCTCCCAGTTAGGGCCTGTCTAAGTCAGAGCCCTTTAGGGGTTGCCAAATTCCAACATCAGTTGTCTCAACCCTCATCTCTGGGGAGGAAAAACGTGAGTGAACCATTTTGCACAGGAGCAAATTCACTATTCACTCGCCGCAATTAAAAGGCGATCCCTGGTGAGTGCAGAAGAGTGGAGGGATCGTCCCAGATGGTAACGAAATGGTAACCCCAGCTTTCTTTCTCCTCCTCCTGTACCTTTATGTTTGGGGTGTAGAGGTTCCTCAGAGATGCCAAAGCCATCGAAAGACCTTCGGTACTGTAGGAGATCCAAAGCCCTTGCAGGATGGAGGAAGAGACCCCAACTTTTTTACTCAGCCCCTGAAAAAGAAAAGATGACTTAGCTCCAAGCTTAAAAGCAAGCTCTGTTATATTGGGCAGATTCTCCTAGGTTGTTGGTCACCAAAGAGTTTCAAGACACTAACAGCTACACACAAGCTAAAGTGAAGCTTTGCCACATCTGACCTTTGCAGTGAATTGATTTGCTTGTAGGAATTAATTTGCAAAGGTGCTGAAGCCATCTCCAAGGTCTAGGAAGGGCAGGATTGAACTGTGAGCAATCTGAATCAGAAAATGTCATCCTAAGGAGCAAATCATGGGGTTTTTATTATT
>VWZK01003969.1:0-109215 GCA_013396935.1 Baryphthengus martii | reverse complement strand
TAATAAAGTACACGTTATCTTGGCAGAACTGATTTACAAAGTTTTCTTGTTATTCACACTGTTAAAGTAATCTGCTCACAAGAAGATGAATGAAGGAAGACTCAACCACAGTCTAGACCAGCATTCCCCTATCTCATACCAGACTGTCTCCAACCTTTCTGGCTGATGTCTGTGATCAAGCTACACGAAATATACAGAAGGTCTGACATCTCCCAGCAACACTCCCTGGCAGAGCGCAGAACCATTTAGCAAGTTTCCCCGGCTCCTATCGAAGAAGCAACGATTGCTCTGTAGCCAATCGACAGGAGCAAATGGGTGGACAGAAGATGAAAGGAATGGGTTTGCAACTCCAGCACCAATCTTCACAGAATCACATAACCTCAGGAGTTGGAAGGGACCTCAAAAGACCATCGAGTCCAACCCCCCTGCCACAGCAGGAGCACCCAGGGCAGGCCACACAGCAACAGATCCAGGGGAGGCTGGAAAGTCTCCAGAGAAGGAGACTCCACTACCTCTCTGGGCAGCCTGGGCCAGGCTCTGGCACTCTCACCGTGAAAAAGTTCTTCCTTGTGTTTCCCTGGAACCTCCTCTTCTCCAGCTGCACTCAGTGCCCCTTGTCCTGTCACTGGACATTACTGAGAAGAGCCTGGCTCTGTCCTCCTGCCACTGCCCTTTCCATATTTATAAACATTCCTGAGGTCACCCCTCAGGCTCCTCTTCTCCAAGCTAAAGAGCCCCAGCTCCCTCAGCCTCTCCTCAGCAGGGAGATGTTCCACTCCATCACCTTTGTGACTCTGCGCTCGACTCTTCCAAGCAGTTCCCTGTCCTTCTGGAGCTGAGGGCCCTAGAACTGGACACGACATTCCAGAGCTTGGCCGCGTGCTGTGCTCCGTCATCCGATGCGGGTACGTCCTGCACGTTGCTGTTCTGCTATCGATTTACTATTAAAGGCTGACGTTGCCATGGAAACCCTACCCACAGCTTTAATCTGTTTTGATAAGCAAATCCCGATTGCTACTCCCTTGCACGCCGTGTGGCCGTTCCCACCCGCACAGAGCAGCGGGATCACATCGCAGCTTGGAAAGTTTTTCGTAGGACAGACTGACACGGGCGGTGGGAAGAAAATCATTGGGATTTGCTTCCTCTAAGGGAAGACATCGACCATATCCTGGGCTGCATCAAAAGAGGCGTGAGCAGCAGGCTGAGGGAGAGGATTCTGCCCCTCTACTCCGCTCTCACGAGACTCCACCTGGAGAACTGTGTTCAGCGCTGGAGTCCCCAGCACAAGAAGGACACGGATCTGTTGGAGAGGGTCCAGAGGAGGCCACAAAGATGATTAAAGGACTGGAGCACCTCTCCTACGAGGACAAGCTGAGGGAGTCGGGGCTGTTCAGCCTGGAGAAGAGAAGGCTCCAGGGAGATCCTACAGCAGCCTCCCAGTACCTGAAGAAGACCCACAGAAAAGCTGGGGAGGGACTTTTTACAAGAGTTAGTAGTGACAGAACAGGGGACAATGGCTTTAAGCTGGATGAGGGTCGATTTAGACTAGATATTAGGAAGAAATTCTTTGCAGTGAGGATGGTGAGATACCGGAACAGGTTGCCCAGGGAAGTTGCGAGTGCTCCATCCCGGGAGGTGTTCAAGGCCAGGTTGGATGGGGCTGTGAGCAACCTGCTCTAGTGGGAGGTGTCCCTGCCATGGGGTTGGAACCGGATGATCTTTAAAGTCCCTTGCAATCCAAACCATTCTATGGTTCTGTGTGCAGGAACCACCATCTGAGCCCACCGCTGGGACTCAGCTGCAGACCTCTAATATCTACGTCTGAAAGATATTCTGAAGCATCGCACCAGCCCGCAACAGATTTGTCACTTGAAACAGTTTTACCATAAAAAGAAGCAACAGATTAGACAAGCTCTTATAAATAACAACTCCACGCGCTTGTTCCCTTCAAAGGGAGCTAAATAGAGAAAAGTATCTGCTGGCGTTAAGAGACAGAAAAAGAGCTCGGGAATTTTAGCCACCATTAAATGCTGCTTTTGAAATGACACAAGACAGGACATCAGAGGCCAATATTAAATTTCAGTGAAGTCAGCACAGTATAATTGGACAAATGGAAGACAATCTTAGGATAAACGGTTAAAATAATTTAAAAATAGTTATAATACTATCAACCCCATAAATGAGCTGGCTGAGTCACCATCAGGACCAAGGGAGAGGATGTATTTTCAAAGGAGCCATCTGAAGATAATCACACGTGCTATCAAAATCTTCACCGCTCTATCAGAACATATATACTTAGATATTCATGCAAGACATAAAAGATGACATTTATCCTTTAAAGAATAAATACACCATCATCTTTCGGTTGCTGAAACAAAACGGCACCATTTCTCATTTTACAGCACCGATCTTCCTTTAATTTTTCCCTTTCCTGCCCAGGTCTGTAAAGTTTCAAGGTTGAATCCTTCAGCAAAAGTAAGATCTCAACTTGCCACGACATCAAACTGAAATCCCACCAGCGGTTTCCGCTTCACCGGGACCATCTGACACAGGATCAGGGCACGGCCTGACCACGGACGTTTCAGTTGAATAACTTGGCCAACTCCACACAATCCCAGTTTTCAAAGAAGTTTGGGGTTTTTTTGTTTGTTTTTGGTTTATTTTTGGGTGTTTTTTTTTGCCCTGCACTCTTGTCTGCAGCCTTCATCTCTAACCCAGCTCTTCCTCTGCTACTTGGCCATTGGCACCTTCAGCACAAGAGCTTTGTAAGGCTGTTTTCCAAGGACCATCAGACATCTTTACGTGCCCACAGCTGCCCAAGTGAGTGCTTCTGCCTGTAATTGTCATTACATTCTCAATCTGGGGACGAGGGACACCCATTTTGGGATTACTGACATTTCAGCTGACTAATTTAAGATGAAATTAAAGACTTCTCTTTGGCTGACTTGCAAAACTACAACAGCCTGAAGTTTGGGGCTTCTTGTATTGTGACTGCACATTTCTCTTCTTGCCCTTTCATTCCAGGGCTTTCCAAGATGGGTTTCCAAATGCTCCTGTTAAGACCTGCAATTGCTTTAAAAGACTAAAACATTTGTACTTTCTTTTTTTTCCCCAAAAATTGAGGATGTTTGTGTTTGCTAAAGAAATCCAGCAGATCTCAGCCATCGTGCGAAGAGGGGAGCGTGAAAGTTTCTTACCACCGGTGTGTCAGGTCATCACCCTGGGTCTGTGCACCACCCATTTTTTCCATCTGGAAATTCCAAGTGTCCCATCATTACCTTGAACAAGGTTCTGGTGGATTCAAACTGGCAGGAACTGGGGAAGGACAAGCAAGTTTTCTGCACTCTTTAATCCAAGGTTGTCTCTATACCCAGCTCTCAGTACTCCCTGGCTGGACAAAATGCTTTAGTCCTCTTCTAATCCTCTCCTGGCTTCATAATGGGTAAATAAAATGGAATTACAACGGCACCAGGCTTCCAGAAACACCTTCAAAACCAGGATCTTTGTGTCTGTGGAAAGCTGCTGCTATAACATGATAACTTTTGGAAAAACACACTGAACTGATGACCTGACATGCTCCCCACTTGGCAGCAAACCCAGTCCATACTGGTAATGGCTCCAGCAAAAGATCAGACAGGAAAAAAAAAAGCGTGAATGGAAAAAAAATGCTTGTTTGGAAATAAATGCAGTCAGGAACAAGGAGAAAAGGAATGTGTACGTACTGTCGGAAATACTTTCTTTAAAGAAGGCTTGAGATCTTAAACAAGGTCTGCAATATTCCAGCTCAATGTCTCCTTCAAAAACAAATGCAGCTTTTGTTTCACTCAGTAAACACTCACAAATCCTCAGTAAACATTTGTTAAAAAAAACCAAAACCCAAGGAATAAAAATAAACCTATTGAAGGGAAAGCGAAAGGCTTGGTTTGACAGGGTTTCTAATCCAGCTAATCCAAACCCTTTTAAAACTTTCTAGCACTTCTAAACAACAGACTGTCGTGCTCATCTGTCACGGAGACGTACTATTCTTACTGCAGTGCTGCAAAGACAAGGATTTTGTCGAGTGATCAGAAACAGAAGGCTGTGCAGACATTCTTCATATGCTAATTGGCATTTTCTACTATTGTAAACATTGCTCAATTAGATCTGGAATCTCCAGGCAACTTGTCCACTTCATGAAAATTGCCATTTGTTCAGAGCCCGAAACCCTGTTCTTTCTTTCTCCCGTGGAAGTGTGAAATGGAGAAGGTTTGGAGCCAGATTTAGATGGAAACGGCAGCTGAACAGAAAACTTGCTGCTGAATTTGGCCTTGGGAATGTAACTCAAAATTTTGAAACTACACACTGCTGGGGTAACGCTCCCATCTGGGTTCTCCCCTTCGGCTCCAGCCATCACGGGCCCAAACGAGAAGACTTTGCTACTATATCTGATGGGGAATTCAGCACAAGGAACTCAATAAAAAAATGCAACAGGTCCACCACAAGGCAGAAGCTGCTCTAGAAATACAGAAGTGCTTAAGTTCTTGAATCTATCAAACCACACATAGACCAGATAAAAACACAACCTTGTTTTTCCCACTGTTAAGCACTCACAGATGGTAATGGTTTTAAGAACTCCTGTATTTCCTGTGACTTTATAAACCCATCCTATCATGGCATGAAGGGATGCCATCCAGAAGGACCTGGACACTCTGGAGAGGTGGGCCCAGGCCAACTTCATTGAGTTCAACAAGACCAAGGGCAAGGTCCTGCAGCTGGGTCATCCCAAGCACTGCTACAGGCTGGGCAGTGACCGGCTTGAGAGCAGCCCTGAAGAGAAGGACTTGGGGGTGCTGGTGGATGAGAAGCTCCCCATGAGCCGTCAGGGCCCGCCTGCAGCCCAGAAAGCCAACCCTGGCCTGGGCTGCAGCAAGAGAAGCACGGCCAGCAGGGCCAGGGAGGGGATTCTCCCCTTCTACTCCACTCTGGTGACACCCCACCTGGAGCCCTGCCTCCGGTTCTGGAGCCCCTGTTCCAAGAAAGATCTGGATGTGCTGGAACGTGGCCAGAGAAGGGCCACAAGGATGATCCGAGGACTGGATCCAGCACCTCTGTTGTGGAGACAGGCTGAGAGAGTTGGGGTTGTTCGGTCTGGAGAAGAGAAGGCTGCCGGGAGACCTTCTGGTGGCCTTCCAGGATCTGACGGGGGCTACAGAAAAGCTGGGGAGGGACTTTTTAGGATGTCCGGTAGTGACAGGACAAGGGGGAATGGATCGAAACTAGAGGAGGGGAGATTTAGGTTGGACGTCAGGAAGAAGTTCTTCCCCATGAGGGTGGTGAGACCCTGGAACAGGTTGCCCAGTGAGGTGGTGGAAGCCCCATCCCTGGAAGTTTTTAAGGCCAGCTTGGATGGGGCTGTGGGCAACCTGCTCTAGTGGGAGGTGTCCCTGCCCATGGCAGGGAGGTTGGAACTAGATGATCTTCAAGGTCCCTTCCAACCCTGACAACTCTATGATTTCCATCTCTGGTACATGGGCCAACAGGCCCAGGAAGGACAGTTTATGGGTCACAGTGCTGCTCACACCCAAGCTGCCCTTTCAATTACCCAAGTCTTAAATATTTGCGTGAAGAGCAAAATGAACTGACCAGTAGATTTTAACAACCCATGAAATTTTCCATTTACTACCTAACTTTTGGGTTCAACTCTTCAAAACCACTCAATTCAAAAGATTTTGTCTAAATGTTGCTACAGCAACTCAGCTTACATGGGAAGAAACCTCTTACAGCAGAAGAGTGATTTAAGGTAAGGAGACTATCTGTTGAATTTACAGTCAGAAGGACTGTTTCATTGCAAGGATTGCCAATTTTCTAAAGTTTCACTTCTTTTTTTTTTTTTTTTTCCCCCTCCTAAAGCTCACTTCTACACGTTTCATCAGCCTGAAGCAATCACACTTCTTACAGCAACCCCGAAACAAGACGAGACCGAACGCTGCCAGCGCTGGCAGACGATAGGCAGCGGGGATGAGGTTGGCGTAAATCTTCACTGGAATTCTTCTTACCTTAAAAATATGTGCTTTGAGAATGTGATGTCCCAGTTCAATAGTTTGCTGTCGGTTTAGTTTTCCTTCTTGCCGGGAAAACCAGAAGGCAAGTAACGTGTGGCCACTCCTAAAATCAGAAGAAAGGGTATGTTAATATTTACTTGCTACACCAACAAACCAGCAATTTTTGCTCCTGCTAAACCTTCAATCTCATCCAAATGACCAATTCTCACTTGTAAATCACCAATTAATTGCATCCTTTATTGCTGGTGAGCACTGGCAGCTCAAAAACCCCCAAACATTGGAGGAGAGTGAAAATAAATCAATGTCTTTTCTATGAGAGACGTAAATTTGGCAACACCAGTGGTACAACTTCAGGAAAGCTGAAGTGCTACTTTTATAATCATTTTACAGGGGAGAATGGTGCTTTGAAAGCACGTCACCAATCCTGAAGTCATCAGAAAAATGATGTCTTTCAAATATTCACACTTGAAAAAACATTCTTTAAATGACAACTACATTCTCCGCCCTGTGACCGGTCCTGCAGAGCGAAGGAACTTTATTTCCACGTTGAAACTCCTTCTAACCACATTCTCCAGCTTTTCCAGTAATAAAGAGGCTTCTGGCAATGACCTACCAGGTTGACAACCAAAGCAAATTAACTGAGCTACACACACAGCCCCGTTTATGGCAAAACAATAAGAGAGATTTTTTTTCCCGACACTTTTAAACATACAAACTTCCAGCTCCGAACACGGAAAGCTCAACGCAGCCAAAGTCTTCTCAAAGATGTGAGCGAAACCGTGAAGTATTGCAAACCCTTTCTGGATGAGATTGGCAAATGTCTAACGCCAATGGGCACACGTGGATCCAACAGCAGGAGATGGAGTAAGGAGGGAAGGAGGCCACCGAGGCTCTGTGCTTGGACCTCAGGGGTCTGGGGATCTGTAGTTTTCTTGTTGTTGTTTTTTTTTTTTATCCCCCCCCAAAAATTCATATTACAGAATCACAGATTCTTCTTTAAGCCTCTGGGAACTCCCAAGGGAGTCCTTTTTAACCCACTTTATTTCTGGGACTAAATAAAAATGTGACTACCCATAAAAGCAAGCAAAGCCAGAGAAAACAAAATCTGATATCAACTGTGGCTTTCAAAGGGTTTTTAAGGACAGGGAATGTTATTAGCTCATCACTACAGGGTAAAGCAGAAAAGGGCTTCGTGCGGCCAGACAGCGAGGAAATATCACAGAGGACAGAAGTTTTCGCAACGCTGGGGATTCGCCATCTCCGTCCAGGGAGAACGATGAGCCCGGGCTCCAAATAAACTCAAGAGGAAAGGGAAAGACTTGTCAGGCCATGGCCAGGCCAGGTGTTTGGCAAGGTCTCCCCTGAGCCCTGCCAATGAATCTCCTTTTGGCCCGACAACACAGGGATTCCTTTGAGCAGAGCCTGAGGACGCTCTGCCAGACCTTGTGGTACCAGTAGGATGTGGACAGGCGCCCGCTGGAGGAGCAGGTTGGAAAATAAAATGCCTTTTTCTTACGAGGCAGGGCTCGATCCTCAGGTCTTGACAGGTGAAAGAGCACTGCCTCCCATCTGCCTGAGATAAAACCCAACTCTTTCACTGGTGAGTAATTCTATCGTGCCTCTCCCCAAAATAAAATTAAATTCATCAGGGCACCATCGACACAAATAATAAAAGCGTTGTCTGAAATGTTTTTATCGACTGATGGGACCCTTCGCACTTTGGGTGACTTGAGCTGAAAAAGAAACCGAAAAAGCACTCTTGTTTTGCATCCTTTGCCTGTCACGCTCCATTTCCCACCTCGGCCTGGCCCACGGCGAGGTGTCTGAGTCGGGATCCTCCAGCTCTGCGCTCCCCATCGCTAGAAAAGAAGCTCCTCCACATGATGACTCTGCCCATCGAGATGTATCTCAGACGCCTCAGCTGAGCGCTTAAAATTAGGCAGGATGCCTTTGTGCACAGGGCGGTGCCACCGATCTCCACGCATCGGTGCTGTGAGAATTCTCCGTATAGCACCAACAGAAGGGACAAAACATAAAAAGCTGAGAAAGCAGAAGGGCCTCAGAAGTGGTTGTAGCACCTTTACTTATCTACAGCTTGTTTCCTTCCCTTCCTTTTGGTCTTCCCCTCTTGGTTCCCCAGCTTTTGAGTGGGAGGAGAACATCAGCTCACATCCTTTTAAAGGAGACAGGCAAATCTATTTGCTCATTACACTGATTAACCTCCAGGAATGCCCATGGAAAAGAGAAACAGAGCAGAAGGAACCAAGTGACTACGCAACACAGCTTGAGCGTTGCTAGATACAGCTGCAAGTCAAGGAGCGCAGCAATTACCAGATTTGATCTGTTCCCGTTCAGGCAGATTATGAAAACCTATAATCACTCTAATACACTTGCTGCATCTCAACAGCTCAGCGGCTTCACAACGCTGCGCTCGCCGCTTGGAGAAGAGCCAAGGCGTGTACCTCCACGAAAAGGTTGGGGGACAAGTCGGTTCCCAGTCATAGGCTCATTTTCTTTCTGGGGAAGTCACCAGGCTGGTGATCACCAACCACGGCTTCCCGCTTCAGACGGGAGAGCGGCCGCACAAAGAGACCCTCCCAGCCACCCCTCTCGACCTCTGTTTTTCACATCACAGAAGAGGAAACAATATCAGTTGTTGGCTTGTTGGTACAAAACTCTTTGAAAACCTTTGGGAAGGCTCTGAATGGAGCTGTGACTATATTACAGAATCCTAGAATGGTAGGGGTTGGAAGGGACCTCTGGAGATCATCGAGTCCAAGCCCCCTGCCAGAGCAGGAGCACCCAGGGCAGGACACACAGCAACAGATCCAGGTGGGGCTGGAAAGTCTCCAGAGAAGGAGACTCCACCACCTCTCTGGGTTGTGGAATTCATCCTAACCATGAACTGAGGATCCAGAAACTTCTAACGTGCCTTTTCTCCGCAGGGAGAAAGGAAGTGCAGCTCCCGACCGTCGCACAAGTCCAAGTTCCACACTCGGCTCCTCAATGACTTTTCGGCTGCAGCTGGTGGAGCATTTACCTAAATTTAATTCTATGCATGACTTTGTTATGAATAAGGCACGAACTATTCTAGAATCAAGTGCCGTATTCATGAGTAATATATCACCTCTACAACGCTTCCCAGACCTTGGCTTCGGGCTTGTTGATAAATACTTGCAGCCACTTGCTCTCTCAACATTAATTGCATCCTAAACCAGACTCCAACAGCACAGACTTTTTTTGGGTTTTTTTTGGGGTTTTTTTGGTTTTTTAACTCCAGCAGAGGATGGCAGTAATGATTTCTACATCAAGGAGCTCAGCTCGCTTTGAATTTCACCACTGCAGAGTTTAGCATCAGAGATTTTTTCTATTTTTAATGTCAGATTTCTTTTGGTGAAAAATTAATAGCGCTGCCAGCTCCGCTCCGGCAGCTGTCGCGCGTGCGCTCGCAGGCTGCCCGTGTCGGCTCCCGCCTCGGCCAGCGGGATGTGCACGTACATCTATACGTAAAGACATAAAGATGTGTGTCCATCCTTCAGGGCCCCTGCAAAGCAGCCACGTGGCAGCTGCAAGGAAGGCTGATGGAGGTGAAGGCTCTCTAGGGGCACACAGGGAGATGCTGGATTCAGCAGAGTGGTCCCTTCCCATCTGCTCCTTTATTCACCCAAAATCAAAGTACAAACAGCTGTAGGCACAGAACAAGGTGACACGTGGAGGTGGCATCTCAAGCACATCCCTCATCATCCCCCTGTCCCTCGTGCTGCAGATGGAAGGGGACAAGGCGTTGCTAATAAATACCAGTGTGAGCAACGAGCTGTGACGGAGCACGGGGAAACACCAAAGGAAATATTGGAAGCTTCCGGATCTGTGCTTCAGCTATACTCTGCTATCCCTCAGGCACAGTAAGAGAGATTTAAAAGGGTGTAAAATCACTCTAGTGTTAAGGTGCTGCCCTGCTGGAGTAAGAGACGGGCAAAAAAAGTAAGTGAGAATCAGTCCTGTTTATAGCTCATAGAATCGTTTTGGTTGGAAGAGACTTTTCAGCTCATCGAGTCCAACCGTTCCCCCAGCCCTGCCAGGGCACCACTGAGCCCTGTCCCTCAGCACCACAGCTCCACGCCTTGGAAACCCCTCCAGGGATCCTGGGGACTCCAGCCCTGCCCTGGGCAGCCTGGGCCAGGCCTGGACAACCCTGCAGGGCAACAAATTGTTCCTCAGCTCCAACCCAAACCTTCCCTGGGGCAACTCGAGGCTGTTGCCTCTTGTCCTGTTGACTCTTCCCTGGGAGAGGAGACCAACCCCCCTGGCTCCAAACTCTTGAATTTCAGGGAGTTGTGGAGAGCCAGAAGGTCTCCCCTGAGCCTCCTTTTCTCCGGGCTGAGGAAGTCCAGCTCCCTCAGCCGCTTCTCACCATACTCCTGCTCCAGACCCTTCCCCAGTTCTGGACACGCTCCAGCCCCTCAATGCCCTTCTTGTAGAACATTCTGAACCTCTCAAAGTCCAAATTCTCTAATTTACACCCACATCTCCCTTCTCCCAGTTAGTCCCATGAAACCACTCCAAAATGCAGAGATTTGACACTGTGCCCAGTGAATCTGGTCTTCCAAGAGACGTGTATTCATATTTTATTCAGCTCTGCAGAGTGCAATTTCATAACTTCAGCACAGAGAATACCATCTGCTCTCCTTTCAGAAGGATGTATGTCCAGACAGCAGAAAGGCCAACCTGAGCTCAGCGACCTCCTCTGGAAGGATCACTTCACCGCCAAAACGCATGTATTGATTTTTTTAACAGTTTCCCTCTGATGTTATAACTGTGAATTAATTTCGAAGGAATTAACATTATCCAAACAAACAGGGAATCCTCTTAAACACACGATATTCCTTCCTACACAATTAAAATCCGGTTCTATCTACTGATCTAAGCGGGACAGTCAAGTTCAAAGGCAAGAAAAATCTTTCCCTCCCTTGGGTCAGATCTCATTGCAGGGAGAAGCATCCGATCAAAACCCATCACCCTGCCAGAAGTAACGGCGGACCCAGCAGAGGTGCGTTACCAGTTCTGGCTGCTTTAGGAAATTGCAGCCAAGCCTCCTAACGAGCAGGACAAGTAACCTAGGTCGGCACGGTTGCTGTTTGTTTTCTTCATCCAACAGTTGTCTCATTTGTCCTGACCCGCTCCTGCCGTAACCGCAACTGCTCATGACACAGAGGAAAACCAAAAACCTCAACCGTCAACTAGACACCATAGTTCTGGGTATCAAACATCAGATTTCCAGGCTAAAAGGGGCTATACATGATTATCTAAGCTTACTTTTTTTATAGAGGAGGTGATAAGGCTCAATCTACCCATGAACAGACGCACGGGTTAGATTTGCAAACCGAATCCGGTCCAGTCAAGGCTCAACCCAACGTGTCGATAGATGCACGAGCTGCAGACTTGCACACCGAGTCCAGCACCCCAGTTTCACTCAAGCAGGCCTCTTAGAAAGACATCCCATCATCATCTAATATTTCAACCGTGAGGGCGCTGCCGCCAAGCAGAAGCGCTACGCCGACCAGTTCTGGTTTCCAGGAGACAAAGCCTTGCACAGAATATCCGTATCCACTCATCACCCGAACTCCTGGGGCTTCGTTACCATTCCCCGCGGCCTTGTGTGGTCTAAGCAGTGAAAGCAGCAAACTGGTGTAAAGGAGAGCGAAAGAATTGTCTGAATCGCTCTGTAAGCAGAAAAGGAATCACTTAACGGCATCTGGCCTCTCCTTAAGAGCAATTTTAATTGAAGTAACAGCATCTTGGCGATGAAGGACTTAAAAGTTTCTACCATCTCATAAAATCAATAGGCTCACTGAATGTTTCCTCATTGCCAGGGTGTGACTGAACACCAGCAAAACCAACACCATCTGCACGGCTACAATCCTGCTCGCATCCAGCGGGACGTGCTCGAGAAACTCGAGCTCCAAACGCAGCCAGCGCTGCCTTGCCCCACGTTCCTGGCCCCAGGCAGGCAGGGCAGGCCGACGGAGTGCGAGACGAAGCCAGCAGAGGAACAACCAGTAGTTCACAGGATCTGATAGAAAAGAGATGCTTTAGAGTGTTTGTGTTTAACGATTCCTAACCCTGAACGAGCTGGAAAGCTCCTTACCCCTCTGATGTGGTATGAACAGCACCCACGGCCACAGCGTTCAGGCAGAAAGTTTACTCCAGTAACTTTCATAAAATCATAGAATGGTTTGGGTTGGAAAGGACCTTCAAGATCATCCAGTCCCAACTCCCCTGCCATGAGCAGGGCCACCTCTCACTAGAGCAGGTCACTCAAGGCCCCTTCCAGCCTGGATCTGTCTTTCGGAAACGTAATAGCCATGACCTCAGTGATGCAGCTCAGCTGAAACGGAGACTGCTGCAGACCTGCTCGCAATGCCGCTCTCGTTTTTATTTCTCAAGGTCATCTATTAAAAACTCCATAGGTCCGAACTGCTGCACCCATGTTTTATCAAAGTGGCTGCCTCAGATTCTGTTACAGGCTTGGCTACCACGGAGAAAGAGCTCATCTGTAGTCTCTCCGGGCTAGCAGAGCTGCACCCGTGTCGGGAGTGACCCTGGAGAACCCCCACACGACTTGCAACACCAGCAGCTGGGCACTGGGAACCGCCAGGGGAAGCAGCAAAGAGGAAAACCAGACAACTCTGGTGGCACCCTTCAGATTGAAAGTAACAAAAAATACTTACAATGATTTACAAACACAGAACAAAAAGAGAAAAAGCCTTTCCCGGCGCTTACAGGCCCTGACACTTCATGTGATTTTTAAAAAAAGCAGACGCAGAGCAAGTAAAGATGCAATTCCCTTGTCTCTGTTCGGTTGGTAAGGCTTTTCAGAAAAATCTGCTGGTTGCCAGGAACAGATTACTTTATATTCAGAGAAAAGCAGCGTTGTCCAAGAGCAGTGTGAGAAGACCGCTGGTATATTTCATAAAGATGCTGGATGGGTGAAACAAGTCGTCACAGCACCTTTCAGTCAGCTCCCCAGTGACTACCCAGTTAACATGGAGAGCAGCTCTCCGAGGACCAAGGGTGACACGCTTTCTGCTCTCCTCCAACCTGAACTCGTTTAAAACCCGTGGGGTTACAGAAGAATGGGGATTTGGAAGTGCTTTACTGCCGCTCTGACCGGGAGTAGATGTGCAAATAGTACAGCGGACTGAAGTAAAGAAAAAGGAAAGTTTTTATGAGGACAGGAACTCAAGACACTAAATATATTCAAAAGCCTCCTCTGCATCCGAATGCTTAGGTTGCATGTCTAATGAGCCAGTTAAAACAAGCTGCTCTACTGATGTCCTTTCTAGTGGCAGCGATCACATCTGCTCTCCATCTCATCCGTCATGATTTATAATCTGTCTCCCATTTCAACTCTTCGCTTCCAACTGACGCCGCAGCTGCAGCCCTGCCCAAATTTCAGAGGAAAAACCCGCAGCGAAGGCGCTTCGCCGCTTCGCTGCACACGGAGCCACCACATGAAGGAGTCCCAGCTTCCTTATCTTCCACGTGCACCATCTTCTGAACTCCGGATCACACAAGGACTGGCTTCTGATGCTCAGAATAGTCCCCGTTACAGCTGCTCGGCTTGCTTCCAGTGGCTTTGAATAATTTATTTTTCAGCTCTGTATTTCTGCATGAGATGAGAGTTAACATCTAGAGATGCTGACGACGTGGATACTTGCGTAAAATAAGTTTCCTGCGCTCGTTTTGTTGAGCTACGGCCCATCCTTTTGACATTTCAACATGTACTGGGTTACAAGCCGTGGAATCAGAAAACTTTATTCTGGAAGTCATATGGGAAGCCTGAAAAGTTGTATTCTGAGAGTCAGCACTCCACCAGGTCTCTGCTGCTTGGTGAACAGATTGCATTTGCCCCTCCAGTTAACTGGAAGACAGGATGATGGATTCATCTGTGGGATTCCAAAACATGGCACTCACTGTGGTCTGCCCAAGGAGTAAATTAAAAGAACGAGAACCACCATCCTGTGGTTCTTATGCCATGGGCACAGACAAAGCCCTGCCCCGAATCACAGGTAAGGAACCGCTTCTATCCCACTCCACGCTGCTGCCGAGCAGCTGTGGAAATGATTTGAAAACACCAGATCCCGTGGTGATTAATTATACTGACCCAGCACAGGCCTTGCACAAGTGCAGCTGAGCAAGGAAAAAACCACACTGACCTCATGTACTTGGGTGACATGTGGCATCCAGCCTACAGCTGGAGATGGCAAAATGACAAATTACAACACAGCCCTCCTGGTTCTGCTGATACACAACGCGCTGGCACGTCCCCGGAGCCGGGGACGCTCAGAAAAACCCAATGTGAGCTCCAAAACGCGTGGAGCTAAGAGACTCATGATGTACCTCGAGTTTTGGTGAGCGCTTGAGCATTTCAGGTAACGAACGAGCAGCGAGCATTTAAGAGCTTTTCAGAATCTTGTCATATAAAAGAGGAAGAAAGCCAACTAATCCATGCACCATAATGACAAAGCGAGCTACGTGCGGAGGAGGGAACTGTGAGCAATTTTTAAGAAGCTGATGCACGATGTAAAGACCCATCCTCCATTGAAAGCTGTTTGTTGTATCCCTGAATTCTTACAAACACCATTTTCAACAACTTCTTTTCCTCTGAACTTTCTCAATTAATTATCTCTTGACTGGGGATTGTTATTTGTCAATCAGATTCAGTAGTCAATCAAAATGAAAAAAAACCCCAAACCTTATTTTTTTCTAACGTATACACTCTATCATTTCGCTGGGTAATACATAAACCCACTAATTTTACGTAGGAGAAGTCTCCAGTTGCAGCGTGCCTCGAGAGAGAGACTGGAAAATGCAAAATACCTGCACTGCACTGTTTGAAAAGCCAGCTCTGCTAGAAACCGTAGAAACCATGGCAACTTGGCCGGCTGGATTTGCGAGGCGGACCTCGGTCTGGATCGCTGCTGATCCACGCAGGGTGCCTTGATCCGGGGTGACAGGGACAGGTCTGGTTTGTGGATGTAGAAGAGGAGGGAAGACCTGAGGAGATGCCTTCACCCTCATGGATGGAGCCACCAGGACTTCTCCCCAGTCAATTTTTTTTATGATATCCCCAATTATTAAGATACCTTCTTATAAAGCCAGAAGCTGCCTGATAAAAGTCTTGGGGCACTGAAGAGAACATCGAGTGCAGAGCAGCAATTCCTCACACGGTATTTCCAAGCTTGGGTTTCAGAGCTGAGCCAGCCCAGCGGTGTCATCGCTGAACAAGGCACCAACACCCTGATCTTGGGAGATGCCAAACACCTGACCTGAGCATTCAGCTCTTCTGGCAGCCACAGATGTTTGGGAATTCTGACTGACTAACTGTACAAGGAAAGAAAATCTGTGAATCTACCTCAAAGCCTTGTGCGTCTGTTAGAAGAGCGGCCTGGACAGGATTCATCTAATCCGGTTTTACTTGTCCGTACTGGAGACGTCTCCCGATGAGCCCGACTCTCCAGGCTCCCTTAATAAATCACCAGGAGCAGACGCTTCCCAGGCACTCTTCATTTGACCTGCTCGAGCCTTTTAGCTCACGATGAAAGGAATCACTCTTATTTCTCTCCTCTAACTATAAAACAAGTCTAGACGGGTAACTCACGGTTGATACTTAAACCTGGACAGAGTTATTTCACTTCTGGGGTCCACATCCAACCACAGCTCTCTCACTGCCTTGCCAGGGCAAATCGCTTCCCTTCTGCCTCTCTCACACTCCCTTCATCAGCAGCACAGGGATAAAACATTTTATTAGCGTTGTAAAAGCACGGGAAATAATTGCATGGAAGGTTCTGATGAAGTCCAGGCGGAAAACAGCACATCATTAGAGCAGAATTGAGGTCAAGAAGCCCAAGTGTAAGAGTCACGGTACAATAATGACCATTTTCTCCGAGCACCGGTCACAAAGGATTCGGTCTTTCCCTAAAATGGTTTATGTTATTTGCCAACTAAGACGCCGGGTTAACGGCGCTGCGCTGACAAGCTGGGGAGGTCGTTACGGCGATGTCGGTTAAATGCTCTGACAAATGCTCTTTTGGTGTCCTGTTAAGAAAGAATGGGGGATGCTGGGGGGGATCCCCCGCGGGAGAGCGGTCCCTTGGACGCCAATTAGCCTTTGCCTTGGACGGCAAGTGCACGGTGAGCGTTAGAAGAGGGTCAGCATCTCAACAGGCTAACACAAAAACCTGTGGAAGATGGAGATCCGCTGTTTATCTTAAATCAGTAGAAAAACGTGGTAATTTCTGGACATTTGTGTTCTTCCTCTTTCCTTCTTCTTTCCATACTGCTGAGAACATGGGAACTCACTCAGTAACGAAACGAGGAAGATTATCCCAGCTACAACGCCACGGACACGAGGCCCATTATCCCAATTTCCTTCGTAACGTCCTCACACCTGGACGCACTGTCAGGGTAAGTCAATTAAAAGCAGCTTCACAAAACCACATTTCACTTCAAAGCTCTTCTCCTGGGGGGAAGAAAATCAGCCTCAGCAACCTGACTCTTGACGTATCGAGACGGCAAGGTCAAATTAACGCCGCGTTTCCGCAACGCCGGGCGACGAGCTTGAGGAGCCGTCCATAGAGCTGCCGCGTCTCCTCAATTCCCAAGCGAGCAGAGAGAAAGCAAACCAGCTGTGAACGAACCAGGAGCAGGAAAATATTCACAGGCTACTCCTATGAGCTCCGTCAGTTCTTTTTGAAGAGATAAAATGAAAAATCATTACTTATCTTAAGCGTCGCTAAGGGTTCACCACGCTCTGAGCTCAACATCTCAATATTAGCTCTTCGCCAAGAGCTGGACAGGAGGATTTTGAGGAGCACAATAGCTGAATCTCAGGGGGTCCTCTCTATTAATCACTGAAATGTATCCTGCTTCATTAACAACCATCTGAGTATAATGCAATTAGCGTGCATTACACATCAGAGAGATGTGTTAGCCCTCCGGTACGTACGGACCCACACTCGAGGCAGCGCGAGCCCGTTTTGGGCTCTGCAACTTCTTTTTCATCAGCGATAAGGAGCTGAGGCAGGTCAGCTCTGCAGGGGTTCCCTGGGTGGAAGGAGCACGAGCGCTGCCTGTACACTTTAAAGTCACCATTAATTTATCACGCGGAAGGGCACACAAGGGATGAAAAGTGATGCCTGAAAGTCTCCCGAACGGGCTCGAGGGCAGCGCGATGTGTTTGTGATGTTCGGGAAAGGAAGAAGCAAACCCGAACCCTGAGCACAGATCTACCACCTCGCTGGGGACCTGTCACAGAATCACAGCATGGGAGGGGTTGGAAGGAACCTTGAAAGATCATCAAGTTCACCCCCCCTGCCACAGCAGGAGCACCTAGAGTAGGTCACACAGGAACAGATCCACGGGGGGTTGGAAAGTCTCCAGAGAAGGAGACTCCACCACCTCTCTGGGCAGCCTGGGCCAGGCTCTGGCACTCTCACCATGAAAAAGTTCTTCCTTATGTTTCCCTGGAACCTCCTCTGCTCCAGCTGCACCCAGTGCCCCTTGTCCTGTCACTGGACATCACTGAGAAGGGCCTGGCTCTGTCCTCCTGACACTGCCCTTTCCATATTTATAAACATTCCTGAGGTCACCCCTCAGTCTCCTCTTCTCTGAGCTAAAGAGCCCCAGCTCCCTCAGTCTTTCCTCAGAAGGGAGATGCTCCACTGTCAAGCTAATTCATAGAATCTCAGAATGGTTTAGGTTGGAAGGGACCTCTAAAGGTCATCTAGTCCAACCCCCCTGCAGGGAGCAGGGACACTCCCAACTAGATCAGGCTGCTCAGAGCTTTGTCAAGCCCCACCTTGGATATCTCCAGGGATGTGGCCTCAACTCCCTTCCTGGGCAACCTGTTCCAGTGTTTCACTGCCCTCATGGGAAAGAACATGTTCCTCACAGTAAAGAACTTATTCAGGCTGATGGGTGCCTTCGTGCTGAACCCACAGGCGGCAGCACGCCCGGTTTCAGTGTGAAGCCACCTCAAACGCACCACGTTTTGAGATTCAGTCTGAATTCGGTATTCTGAGAACGCCCTTTCCTATCGCTGTGAGAACGCAGCGGAGCATTTCTGGACCCAGAGAACCAAGGCCCCCACCGTACCCAGCCGTACGCACGCACCGCCACCGCGCACAGCACCCAGCACACGCAGGTCTTACCCACCAGGTCAGCATCCTGCCAGGGGTGCTGGCTGCCAGCCCCTCGCCCAGCTGACGACGAGCTCTCTTACGGCCAAAACCACGGGGGCCAGCTAAAACCAGCAGCGACTGGGAGGAAGAACTCCCAGCTCCGTCGGCGTGAGCACTGCCCAGGCATTGCCAACAAGGGTGGAAAAGCGTTAGGCGGCGACAAGCGCTTACTGATGCTGAGGAAGGACATTAAATACCTAACGCTGATTGATGGAAGGACACCTGCCGCTGTGAGAAGCTTTACAAAGGGTTGGCTCGACAGGACTACTGCACAGGACCTGCTAAAACACAGAAGACGCCCGTTGGGAGGAGCTGTGCAGTATTTTCCTACTGCAGCCTGTTTAGCACAAAATTGAAAGTGGTAAATTACTCTGACGCCACTACCGGTTACGGCTGCTTTCAGCAGCCAGGTGGCCGTTTGGTTCCAGCAGATACCATCCTGTTTTTCTCAGACTAGACCAGAGGCTCTGGGAGATGCACTGACACGGCCTCGAATTCAAGTGCTTCCCTGATTTTTGTAATCGTATTTGAAGAACTGGGCAGGGCAAATGAAGCAGAGCTTATGGGGATAAGCTACTAGAATTACAAACAAGAGTGTCTGTTTCCACTCGTCGGTGGAAATGAAGGTAACGTCATTAATAGTGATCATTTGGTTTAGAGACTATAAATCCAACCATGATTAAATTCTGTTCCCTGTGAGCTAAGCCAGGAACTCAGCTGCCATCAGGACAGAGATTACGGATGCACTTACAGTCTAAATTGCTAGAGCCTGATTTTCTGTTCCGTATTTTGCTTTCAAAAAGACTACAAGGAACACAACTTCAAAAAGAAACCAAGTGCAAAAGATGCATCCACATTGTTCACCCTTTATCTCTTTACTCTCTACTTCACGTAGTTTCGGTACCTCTGGAGAAAGGAAGACTGAGCTGGCAGGAGCAACCCGCCAAAATACAGACACCCCTGGTGATGTCTGTATGGGAGTTAGTCAACTTGGGGCCTTCCGAGGAGCAGCTCATCTCACTCTGAAGATGACTACGTGGTTTGCTGGATCAGTTGTGTGCCCAGGGGGTGCTTATTTGTTTCCATGAACAACACAGATCTTTAGGTCTAAGGTGATTAGTAGAGATGGAGAGATTTTCAGTGCACACAGACCGAAAACGGGTAAGACACCTCCATGTGCAACCCCATAAAATGAAATGGTTCAGATCATAGTACAAGACGAACGCATTCGTAAGCTCTGATTTCTCAGAGCATCTGCTTACCTAGGATCACAAAGAAACTTGGTCTTTTCACCTTCTTCTCTCCAAATAAGCCATTCTCGGAAAGAGGGATGAACAAACATTCGCGTCATGTCTCTACGTTTGATAAGAAACATAGAAAGGTTCTCCATCCTCTGCTGAAAGTCATCCCACTCCAAAGTGCCCTCAATGTTACCTGCATTAATGGCCTGAAAAATATGTTCATCTGTTAAAGGATGCAGAGATGCCACGGCCACATTCAAAAGAGGCATAACGCGATCAAAGGAAGACTGCGTTGGGAACTTCATATTGCACTGCAGCAGGTAAACTTCTGACAGAGACACTGGCACTACTTTGTAGCTGGAGCTCTTTAGTACTAGGTATCCTTTCTCTATGAGATCAAAAGTGAGTTTTAGGTACAGGTAGGACCCTTGGCTCAAGGTCTTGAGGTGAGAACTGAGCTTGCCAAACGTAGTGTTGTCCATTTTGCCGTTGAGCGAGATGTTGTTCTGGATCTCCGAGCTGCTGTGTATCCGATGGAGGATATAGGCCTGCAGGTCCTGGTCTATGGCTTCATTCTCTTCCAGTCTATCCAAAAATATTCTGTGGAAGGGCAACAGCTTAATTATTTCCTACAACGAAAGAAAAAAAAACAAAAAGGATACTCATGCTGGCAGTGTTTATTATTCGTTAAGTAAACTTAATTTGTATTACAACAGCACCTTTGAGACTCCTTTAAGACCTCTTCCATCAGGGTGAGCGCACAAGACGGCAGTTTGTGCCCTCAGGGCCTCATAGTCTCGTCTATAACCAAGTAGGTTGTGTGTGAAACATGACTGAAATAAAAATGAAGGACAAGGTTCCCAACACGGCATCCACGGAAAAGGCTGAAAAATTCACATAGAGTGGTGCCCTTTTTATTATTCTCATTAAGTGTATTTTTATTACACATATGGACATGTCACCCCTTCTGCTGCCATGCCAGAGGGAATGGACAACTAGGTGACAGATCTGAGGCCAGAAGAAGTCTTGCTGAAGCTGAGCCTAAGGACCTCCCCAGGAGTGGAGGTATTGATGCAAAGATCAGGAAGAACACAGCAAGTATTTCCCAGTGCAAAGTAAATATGTTTCTCTGCTGTGGGACACTCTGCCCAGGGATCCTCTCATCTGCTGAACTCACTGATGATGCTTGTGCAAAACAAACCAAAGATCTCCCATCCCTGAACACATTCAAAGTCAGGTTGGATGAGGCTCTGAGGAACCTGCTCTAGTTGCAGATGCCCCTGCTCCCTGCAAGGGGGTTGGATCAGATGACTTTGAAAGGTCCCTTCCAACCCAAACCAGTCTATGATCATCAAAGGCCTTTCCAAAGGAATTCCTGCGTTACGGGCTCTCTGCAAAGAGAGGAAAAAGAACGCGCCGGAGCTGGATGAGGCAGATTCCGGAGAAGCCCTCAACTCTCCAATAAAACAAAGAAGGTGAGCACAGTGAAAAAACCAAAGCTCACAGTGAAGTCTGCAGGGCTGCAAAAGCCCTAATTAAATGAGGAATTCAAGTCATAGGGATGCAATTTACCTGCAATTACAAAAAGATTTCTTCCAAATGATGTTTAATCTACTCCATTACTGAGCGGAAAAAAAAACCCCAAATCAGAACCGCAGCACAAACCAGTAGACAGCCTGTGCTCTCCTGGTGTCCTGGGGAGCAGCTGCCGTTCCCAGCAGCTGGCGGCCTTGATGGAGCTGGAACCAGCACTCAGCTCCCTGCCAAGACGGCCACAGTAAATCAACCTGTGGATCTCAGTAAATATTAGGAAATCTCAGTAAAACTGCTTAATGGAGCTTGGTAAAAATGAACACTGCAGCTCTGTGGTAAGTTAAAAATGGCTGAAAATGAAAAAAAAAAGAAAAAAAAAATGAAAAATCTAGAATTGTGGACACGCCTTTCTGCCTGGAGCAGTTGGGCCAGCTAAGAGCGGCTCTGAGCCGGCTCCTAACCGTGTGTCCGTCCCTCTGACGTCCGTCTCCTCTGGGCTCCTGGCTCTGACACTCTGTGAACATTTCCACAAGTGATGCTGTAAATCAACCAGCTCTACTGTGAAACCGTTGACAGAGCAGATCTGCCCTAACTGGGTCATTGTGTTTGCTGCCCAGCTTGCTCCACTCAGACGAGCAGTTGAGCCAACAAACTAAGGTCAGCCTAATCCTTATGCCAAGAGACTGATGATGAGTAGCTAAGGGGAAGCCGAAGGTATAAACCTGCTCAGCTGCAAAGTGAAATGAAAATAACCCAAGCAACATTCAGCTCAGAGCTTCAGCACCCGCTCAAGATATTCTTCGTGGTCCACGGACCTCTCCCGACTGAAACAATCTCACGCTCTGGGTCACGCAGAAGGGGTATGAAGATACAAATTCCTTTGCCCTTCCACACAGAGGAGAGGACGTTCTCGAGCAGCACAGGTTGACAGACATCAGGCCCTCCCCTCCCAACATACTCCATGAGTAGCCTGTTGGCATTTGAGCCACCTGACACAAATGATCTGAACCATCTGCTGATGAACATCTATTGACATGAACAAGTGATGGTGGATTAGACCCAGCCAAAGCTGTAGAGAGAGTTTGGGCACATGAATGTAAATCCAAGCACAAAAAAAAGCCAAAAGGAGAACCTGAAATAAAGGGCGTTAAGCAAATCCAGATACTCCACGAAGACGTTCTTTATCAAAGTCCATCGCGACAACGACACGGCTTATCACAATTCTTGGCCTCAACATACCTGTAGACTTGTCCTGACTGTCACTACCAGCTTCAGCCAGGAAGGGAATTTTCCAATCATTTTGCTCAGGAACGATACTATGGTGTCTCCATAATCCGGCTTGTGAAATTCAGCCTCGTTTAAACCATCAATTAATATAATGAAATCTTCATCAGGGATCTTCCTCTCTGAGAGAAAGAGAGAAAGGATTTATTTGAAAGGCTGCACACACGATTATAAAGTTACTTCAAAGTCACTACAGCATTTTAAAGCATCAGCAGAAATCGCTAAAGGAGAAAAAAAAAAGGCACCTTTCTCACGATACATTAATCGTGTACGCAGAGATGGGCTCAAACATAGGCAAATTCTTATAAAATCTGTATTTTAGTTACAACACACACAGCTGTGGTATCCCGCAGACGAAAGAGTTAATCTTTTCCAAAATGGCATCTTCCACAAAGTCCATGGTATTTGGTATCGATCAGTATCTTCCTGCTAAGTTTCAATAAACACGTTATCAGCAGTTCTCTGCAGTTTTGGCATTAAACTCTCAGCCCGACGTCCTCCTGTTTTCATTTTTGTGGCTGCTAAATGAAGGTTCACCAAGAAATTCACCTCCCCAGCACCTCTACATCCTTTCAATTTTGACACCTGCACTTTGGGCACTGGCTTCTTGATCAACTAAGGTCTGGGCAAGTGTTTGGAAACAAAAACGACCCTGATCCACGGGCCAAAAAATTGTTTGAGGAGAATAAACCACCAGTCTGCAGGGTGGGGAGGTCACTCAACATTTTGGAGGCTGCATCCTCTGTTCAGCAGAGACTGCTCCAAATGACTGAATTTCCAGTATGGTAAAGGAGTTTGATCACCAGCCTGCAGCCACAGCCTCCTTCATAAGGGAGTTGAGGGGAATAAAAAAGATCCCACAAAAAAAAAAACAACACAAATCATGGGCTTTTTAAACAGGATTTTTAAAATATTTTTTTATGCTAGTGAATACAGTAACCAAACTACGTAGAATTAAGTCAGGTGCTGAGAGCTGAGTGCAGCTTTGTAACTATAATATAGATTCTTCTGGACTTGCATCTTAAGCTCAAGTGGTTTTTTCTCAAAGGAATAAACTCAGAAGCAGGTGGGAAACAGGACATCTGAATCTTCCATTGATACGCGCTGTTAATGTATCCCGCAAATTCTCATCCGTATAAAGTTTGCTCTCCTTTGTAAAGTACTACGGATAAATCCTGCTATCAAAAAGTTCAATATTCCCAGCAGCAGGGGAGTTTTTCTCTTTGACTTTACACTGCATCAGGAAATTTTCCATAAAGAACCAGCACAAAATGTTCACCGGCGACTCGAGCTGCCTCTGTGGCGTTCCAGGGAGAACAGAAATGCGTAAACACCCCGCGTCGGTGCTGAGCATCCAAATCCCATCTTGTCCTTGCCTTACGTCATCAAGTTGCATTTATTTCCTAACCTACTGTTAATAGGCATCTGAAACCCCCGAATCTTGCATTAAGATCACCGCAGAACCTTTTTCGGCGAGCTTCTCAGTGAGATTATTGGGTACACCAGAAAATACCCTTTTAGGACTCTGAAATCTTGGAGGGAGTATCGCGCCCGAGTTTTATACCCACAGCTCATGTTTCTCAGAAAGCCTGAGGGAAAGAGGAGAGAGCAGGGAGTAGGGGAAGAATCAGAACTTTGTTCTCCTATATATTATTTAGATTCCTTGAGATGAAAAAAAGATATATATTCGAGAAACACGAATCTGACTTTCTCAGTGACATTCACCGTTAACGGCGGCGCAGTAATTTTGTCCCGGTAGCATTAAAGCTTCAACGGCACCTTGTAAAAGACCTGCTGATATATTTACAGAGTCTTTTATGTTATATACTTTAAAACCAATTTCCAGACGCTGTTCATTTTGTTACAAAACACTCGGTGCAAACGAGCTTGTCGGCATTCTCCATCAGCAAGGCTGGAAGGTGGGAGTCCTGATCATTGGCTCTACCGGAGCTGTGTTGAGTGCAGAGGCCAAAATGAAAAAAAAAAAAAGGGAAAAAAAAGCTTTTATATCATTTTTTTCCACCCTGCAGATTTATTGGACCAGATAGGGGTCAACCTGCTTGGCAAGAAAAATAAGCAACCTTTGAAATGTCCTGAATTCAAGCGCTGGAATACCTCCCAAGGAGTTACTGTAATAGTCACAAATTATTTTGCTTCAGAGCAGCGGTTTCTAAATGGATCTTGGTTTTCTTGCCAGGAGTGTTGGTAGGAGAGAGTAGCCACGCTCCTCCTACAGTGACATTTCTCCATGCCAGGAAAATCAAGCGCTGCCGAGCGCTGCTGGCTCAACGTGCGCTTGGTGCCTGGTGGAACCACGCGCGTTGGACGCAGATGCTGCTGCTCAGAGTTTGGATGTTGTTTTGAAAAACCGATTTGAACAACAGGGCTTTGGACCTGGTAGAAGCTGCATCTTTTTCATGTTGGCTCCTATACTGTCACATGTAAATGAGCTGAACTATTTTTGCAGCCAACTCGCAGCACGTCGTTTCAATAAACACCGTTTTGCAGGACAACAGAGCCCTGAACTCTGCTACGCTCTGATAGTTTTCATGGCAACGAACAAAGATCTTAAATTTAGCGACTGTCACAACAAATTAGTTGTATCTGGTAGAGGAAAGGAAGAAAAGGAGACAAAACCAATGCTGCATTTGAAAAAGCTCTGAAATATACCATCAGGATAAGGCTTGTTACCAGTTCCCCCAGCAGCTTTACACAGGGTATCTATAGATTCGTGTGGTACCAGCTCTTCGGGTCAAAGCTTCAAATTCTCAAGAGCTCACTAAATAATGGCAGGGAAAGGGAAGAACATTCACCCCCTAAACAAATAAATCTGAACACATTGCAATAAACAGAGCTGGGGAAGAAAACTGTTGCTTGTTTTTATCTTCAGAATTGTGAGGCCAGAGCTGAAATGTGAAAAAAAGCAAGAAAAGAGAAAGCCAAGCGCACGCTGCCGTTAACGTTTCTTCTGGGCTATTCCCAGCTTCTCCAGATCACATCTCTTCCCTGAGATACGACACAGAGGGATTAATCTATGGCTTTGATAAGTTGCCCGTGAGCTGGCAATGTGTCTTTGTGGCCAAGAAGGCCAAGGATCTCCTGGGTGCATGGAAAAAAGTGTGGGCAGCAGGTAGAGGGAGCTTCTCTTCTCCTTCTACTCTGCCCTAGGAGGCCACCTCTGGAGTATTGGGGCCAGTTATGGGCTTCTAAGTTCAGGAGAGACAAGGAACTTCTGGAGAGAGTCCAGGGGAGGTTCTGAAGATGCTCATGGCACTGGAGCATCTGTGTGGCCAGGAAAGGCTGAGAGCCCTGGGGCTGTTCAGCTGGAGAAGAGCAGCCCCAGAGGGGAGCTGAGCAAGGCTGAGCAAGAGCTCAAGGGTCCCCGGGGGGCAAGAGGCTGGGGCCAGACTCTGCTCAGAGGTGCCCAGCACCAGGACGAGGGGCACCGGGCACCAACTGGAACCCAGGAGGTTCCCTGGGAGCAGGAGGAGCAACTTCTTTGGTGGGAGGGGGTTGGAGCCTGGCCCAGGCTGCCCAGAGAGCTTGGGGAGTCTCCTTCTCTGGAGAGATTCCAAAGTGTCTGGACCCTGCGCTGCTGGGCCCCCTGCTCTGGGTGACCCTGCTGGAGCAGGGGGGTGGCACCAGAGAGGCTCCAGAGGGCTCTTCCAACCCCCACCACACTGGGATTCTGTGAAAAGCCCAGGTGCAACTAAGCAGCATTTTAAAAAAATAATACTAAAGAAATGTGAGCGGGAGCTCAGGAAAAGCGTAGCGAGCATCGTTGCAATACCTTTGTGCAGGTTTTCCAAGGGCTCCAGGACTCCCCTGCGGAAGGAGGCCATGGGGTCCTGCACGCAGGAGCGCAGGCTGAGCATGCTCTGCAGGTGGGGCTCCCGCAGGAGCTGCTCCCGGTAGGCGACGAACTGCGGCGAGCGGCAGAGGAGGGCGGCCACGTTGTGCACGAACTCCGGCACCAGGCAGGTGTAGGCGTTGTCAGCTTGGCAGTAGTGATAGGCCACCACCTAGCAGAGAAAAAACAGAACCAAAACCCCACCTTTGTCAGACCTGAGCCGGGCAAGTTGGTAAAAGCAGCGTTTTTTTGTTTTTGGTTTTTTTTTTCATTTGATGAGTTTGATGCGTTCTGGCAGGGGAAGTCTTTAAGAGCACTGAGTGTTAACTACCTGTGACAAGAATCCAGACGAATCAGTTGGTAAAACCAGGCACTGATCCCGAAAAATGACTGGAGCTGCCACTCGAGGAAGAAATGAAATTAAGCAGCAGCCGCTCACGGAGACGGACGCTGACAGTACCTGACGTATCTAAAGCGCTGCGCCGAGCAGGGAGCCATAGGATTGTGCTCCCAGCTCTTTTTAAGGCCTTGGCGTCGGTAATAGCTTGTGATTGTTTTCTTGAACTTATTTTTTTCATTTGCCATTTTAAAAATGCCAAGCTCTGCAGAAGCAGGCGGAGAGCACAGGCTGAGCACCTACAGCCAGGTGGCATCTGCAGACGACAGATTCCCGTGAAGCGGGGGGGAATGTCAGGCTTACTGTACGTTAGTCACCCACTGTGATCCCACTCTTCATTCAGAAAAAACAATTCAATTACAGTGAAAAAAAAAGAAAACTTCCTTTTTTCCCAGGTCACCTGATTTCCCCAGCTCTTCAGCCTCTTGCTAGAATCCACTAAATTCCACCCACTTACTAAAATTAGCAGAAAACCAGTGATAACTTCTCAGTCCAACCTGCCAACTTTCCAGTTTTCTTTTGGGATATAAAAAATGGCCTAGAAAAATCTCTCTCCGGTGGTGAAGTGCTCGTCAGGCTGCTCCAGTCCCCTCCTGGCACCAGCCCCTCCTGGCACTGCCTGGCCATTTGGTGGGAGCCTCTGCCAGGTCAAAAAGCTTTGCTCCAGCTCCCATTCACCAGATTTTCTTTTCAAATGTCACTGACGGTATCCAAAAATATCCAGACGAGGCAGGTGGGATTGCTTTTGTACCAAAAGCACCACTGCCCTGGAGCACAGAATACAAATAGTGCCAAATAAAGCGCATTTCTAACTCAGAAAGGACAACCGAACCGAGGACACGGCGCACACGAGACTGCCGCGGCCTCTCTGGAGGCCGCGTGAGCTCGGATGAAACCGGGCCTGCGGCTGCTGGCTGTGAATAAAGATTTATTATTGATATTTATTATTTTAGTCTCTCTATTTCCACCTGCAACCACCCGCCCGCGGTTCAGAGCAGGCTCCGAGGCGCACAGGGTGGTGTGTCCAGCTCCTGAGTTCGGCCACGGACGGTATCGAGAAAGGAAAACATCAGGCTGTGGGGTCCTCACACGTTGCTGGCTCAGCACCGGCTTTTCATTTTAAATAGAAAATATATGAAATTACCAGTGGGGTATAATGCACCGATTTCCATTCCCCCTCACAACGAGGTGGGATCTGTACAGTGATGCTAGAGCTGGGCTGTTATTTCAAGTATCAAGGCCTAATACTTGTGCTTAAGCTTTAACGGATACCTCTAAATTCCTAACAGACTTTTTCTTAGCAGCCAGTTCAAATAGAATGTGTTCCCTTAGAGAACACTGCTGGATAAAGTAATAATAAAGGTAGTGATTTCTTTTCAACAAGCCTCTTTATTTGTGAATTAGAACTTGTGGATTCCACAGTATAAAGCTCTTAAGAGGCCGTCCCTTGCTATCGGGTTCCCAGGAAGAGAAACCAAACCGCTGTATGCAGAGCTCTCATTTCCTACACAATAGGGGTGCAGACACAAAAATAAAGGCTCCTATTTTAGGAAAAGCCAATGAACTTCTTCCAGGAATCTCCAGAGCCATGCCATGGAAGAGGAGACACTCCTAAACCCCATCAAGGGAATGATCACTGCTAGATACCGGGAGATACATACGGTTACAACTCAATTAATTTAAGTCCCTTCACCTGAATTCTTGACCCCTGTGCTGGATCTCCTGGTATATTGACTAAGTCTTAAACAGTAGGTTAAATGCGACGCATAATAGGTGGATCTGAAGCACAGCCAGTAAGCAATGAAGATTTTGGAAAGGCAACCAAAGGCAAGGCATTATGATGTGCTCAGAAACACAACCGCGCCAACTTCTCATCTTGATGTTATTTATTTTCCGTGACATTTTCTCTATCTTCAAATCAAAGAGAGACTGCCAAAAGCCAGCGCTGCAAGCTGAGCCCACTGCTAGAAACCAGGCTCCTCACTTACACAACCAGAGTTGGGTGGGAAACAGCTTTTCTCATCCTGTAAAACTCTGCAAAGTTTCAAGTGAAACCTCCTACTTCCAGAGACTTCAGGACAACCAAAGGGTTGGTGTTGACAGGGCTCACACCCAGCCAGGTTCAAACGCTGTTCTTTCTTGCTCATATTAATTAAGCACCTCAAATACTCAGCCACTAATGCTCTGGAGAAGGTCTCTTTCCAGTTATTTCACTTGATGTGCTTTGTTAATTGCTCAAGGATCCAGCAAGAGGGATGGATTATCATCTCCACTGCTTAGGATTCTAAAATACAGGAGACCACATCCAGTCCTCGACCTGCATCTGAAATGGCCACTCCATACACTAGCTGTAATTCTGAGGTGTTATTAATCTCTCTTCTTTTTGCTCAATTGGACAAGCCAAGAAATACATCCAAGCTAAAGAAAAACAAAAACAAACCGAACTTGCACAGCCTGGAAATGAACTTTTCATTGAAAAAGTTGTGCTCTCCATAAAAACCTCCTTTTCCATAAACCGAACCACTTTGCTTTAAAAAGCCGCTTGAAAAAGTTCAACCATCTTTCATCATAAACAAACCCCTTGAATTAAAACATTTAATTTTACCTAGAAATTGTGTTATTATAAATGAACTCAGCAGGGAAGAGCACACTCTTCCAACGCGATGGGCACGCCTGGATGTCGTCACCACTGACCAGTTATTTTCCTCTGGTACAATTTAAGGCAGATTTTTTCTAATCATAGTTTCAATTTGAGCGTCGACATCACATTGCACTAAACACTAGAAAGGCGACGTTAGACTCTCCAAACTTTTAAAGCTATATTTCAGCTGGCAGGTTTGTTAAATGATGTTTACAAAGCTGGTTTACAAGCTTGAAAAATTCCTTGCTCTCAAGTTTGAATCAAATTTAACTCACTGGAGTGCGAACGTTAAGTAAACAACGGCTCTGGGCAACTGTAACCCATGAGAAGAGTGAAGGATGGGAAAGGAACACCTAGACCAAGAGAACTGTTTGGAATATCTGTTTATGTCGTTTTTGCAATGGTAGTTTTGACAACTTGAGTGACTCCCCACTCAAAACCCAAGACATTATGTTGGTCGTATTAAGTATCAAGTGCCAAAAGTAAGCAACTTGTATAATTTCTTTTTTTGATCGAAAGGGAGTTTTATTATTCACACTTGTACAATGCATGTTCTACTTCCAATTATCACCCCCTCTCCAAAAATGATGTGGAGAGTCTGGTTGGCTACACACCAAAGCAGTACATTTATCATGATCTCCAGAGAATGGCAACGGAGCTGGGGAAGGGGCTGGAGCAGGAGTGTGGGGAGGAGCAGCTGAGGGAGCTGGGCTTGTTCAGCCTGGAGAAAAGGAGGCTCGGGGGAGACCTTCTGGCTCTCCACAACTCCCTGACAGGAGGTTGGAGCCAGGGACGGTCGGGCTCTGCTCCCAAAGAACAAGCGGCAGGACAAGAGGAAGAGGCCTCAAGTTGTGCCCAGGGAAGTTTAGGTTGGAGCTGAGGAACTATTTCTTCCCCTGCAGGGTTGTCCAGGCCTGGCCCAGACTGCCCAGAGCAGGGCTGGAGTCCTCGTGATCCCTGGAGGGGTTTCCAAGGCGTGGAGCTGTGATGGAAGAGGAGGGCAAGGGCTGCACGAAAGCAGGAGGAAGAGGAGTCTAGAGAGGGCACAGAGAGTGGAAAAAAATGAGGGATTGTGTATCACCTATGAAGAACAGAGGAAAAGAAGAGACTGACGGGGGGAAGAGAAGAGAGAAGGGTGAGAAAATGACATGTCAGAGAGGCAGGAGATAACAGTCATATGAGAGAGGCTGGAAGGACAGTGGAACATCAAAGGAGAAAGAGGGGCTGAAGATGGCTCAAGGGAAATAAGTTATTTTTACTTATTAGGACAGGCCAATTTTAAGCAGTTCTCCAGCACTGTTTGTGAACTCAACACCCTTCATTTCAAAAGTGCCCCTCTGACATCACGCCTCTGGTGTGATGTGTCTCCGTAAGCGCGTTGGGCAAGGAGACCATTCCGCCAACCCCCCCCTAAAAGGCCCAACCTCACAGAGCCCTGAGCTCACAGCAACACCCCAGTTCCTCCAGTGCTCTTAAAAGGCTTCAAAGTTGTATTTTAACTATTTCTGCACCTGATAAGATTCAGCTTTTTTTTTTGACCCGTACAAAACAGCTTCAAATAAATTCAGCGTAATCCTTTTACCTGCCAAAATGCCATTTGCCGGGCGTAACGTCGGTCGTAACGATGCAAATGGAAATCAGCCCTGCTGGATTTTATCCATCGCACATGACTGTGCAGGGATGTGGTGACCCAGTTTATTGGGAACGTTCGTTACTTTCCGAGAGCCGAGCGTGCCAGTAAATGCCCTCGGAAACTCATTAGTGTCGCAGGGCATCAAGGCTCAGGAGTAATGAATCCCTCCACCTCCACGTAAGGTAGGAGCACTGCCTTTCTTTTGATTTGCCTGCAGCGACGCTAACGACCCGTTGGCTCATGGCTCGGAGGACGGGGAGAAGGGCCTCTGAAGCCACCAGCCGTGCTCGGCGTCGGCTGAGTGCGCTAATGCGATGGTCGCAGAGCTCCTCCACCAGCTGCTCTACACGGGGTACGACCCATTAGCGCAGCAGAGCTGCCTTTCAGGGCCATTTGTTTAAGTGCTGCTACCAAAAGCGACCACACGGCAGCCAGAAACCCAAAGACTACAGCAGTTCAATGGGTTATTTAAAACTGTGGGGCCAATCCATTAAAAATCCTCTGTGAGTAGAGGATAAAACCTTCAGGGAAAATGGAGAAGGTGACCCTAACCAGAAGGGACACAGTCCAGGCTTCTTTGAGCTGAACTGATCCAACCTCAGGCTATCACAGCTCTGAACGTCGCTGGTGTCCCTCACTGAAAGGCAAAGGTCACCCAGGACCTTTGTGGGTCAGTGTTTTTCAGAGTTGGGGGGAGAGACCCTCACAGGCTTGAGCTGGGGGGAGAGACCCTCATTTCATTTCTCTGAGGTGAAGGACAAGCTTTGGACAAGCAAAGTTGAGTCACCATCCCTGGAAGTATTTAATAGCCGTGTCGACGTGCTGAGGGACATGGTTTAGTGGTGGGCTTGGCAGTGTTAGGTTTATGGTTGGACTTGATCTTAAAGGTCTTTTCCAACCCAAATGATTCCACGATTCCAAGGTCATGCTCCAGCTGAGGTGCATCAACCCAAGTTACAAATTGACCAGCATCACTTGGAGAAGAAAGGCAGCACTTCCAGGACAGCCCTGTGGCGACTTAGCGATGGTCACTCACCTCCCCTGACCAGAGGAAGCAAAGCTGAGAAGTTATTTTCATGGATAAAAGATTAAACAGTAAAAAAGCACGAAAACCAAGGTGCTGCCTTTTTATGGAACGTTAGGTTTGAAAACCTTACTGCTCACATTCACAGCTTTTTTCCTCCAGTTCCACCTTGCAGTCATCCCGCGATATCAGGCAATATGTTTACAAGCACCGAACAGCAGCGGATGGGTCTGCAGTTATCCAGAGCTACGTATTCAGCTCTCCGCGGCCAGCTCGCCGGGGAAGCCGGGATGCATCTATCGCAGCGAAGGAGCCAAGTCTAGCTTGACTTGTTGGCACTGCAGAAAAACTGGCAGCCTGCTCGTTGTCGGGAGGGCAGACGTGAAGTAAATTCAGCGATCCTGCAAACTTCTTTCCATAATTCGCGCCTGTATCTTGAAACAAAAGACTAACCGAGCAGGTCTGCCAGAAATTCTTATGTTTTATCTGCGAGTGTCAAGATGGGTGTTGCAATGTGAGTAGTTTTCTTCATCAGTTTCGGAAGTTTGCCAGATCTGGCGAGACAACGGCTCTTGTTGCCCTTCCCTGCAATCTCTCTACTCCGTGCTACGGTACAAATCCCCAGTAAGACAGGGGATGGAGGAAAAGCTGCAGGGAAACCTCCCCAGCGAGGACCTCTCTGAAATCCACTGCTGAGAGCTGGGATCTGACACACATCCCCACGCTCCTCACCACGACCGGTGGGAAGTCCACCAGCGGCCACTGCCTCAGCTGCTCCTTGCAGGCAGGCAGAAGCCTGTGAGTGAAAGGGAAAAAAGAGGATTGTGCCAGCTCCGTTTCCAACAAGCAATTTAATGGTACCTTGAAAATGAGGATATTGATTGACAGAAATCTCTGCTAAGAAGCTATTAACGCTGCCATATACTTAATATTTTCCTTGCAAGGAAATGGAAGGCAAAGCATCTACTTCTTGATGCCTGAAGTTTCCTGGCACAAAGCTTTATCCCTGTCTAAGTAAGAGCCCTGAACACAATGCCAACCGCAACCTTGAACGCGATCGGGGTGCGACAGCAAGACTTGGAACCTGCCCTTTTGAAAACATTCTCTCTCGACACATCCCAGATGAGGGCGAGGAGCTGGCGCAGGACAGCCAGAGCAGCCTGGGGTGATGCTCCAGGTAAATCCTACAAAGGTATTATTGTACTCCCAGTATTTTCTCCATTAATCCCTCAAGGTGGAATCACCCTGCTCCCACTTCCAAAACCTAAGTTAAATGGGCTGCTGGGAAGAGAAACGAACGGAGCAACCTCAGTGTTAAGCTCCTTGTTTTCTCTCATTCTTTCAGAAGAGCTGCTGCAAACCCTGAGAAGTATCCACCTCTTCCTCCCTGATGGGTACTCGTATGGCAGAAGACTTCACTTCTGACCAAACAGGAGGACTGAGACATGCGAAACCTCAACAGCTGTCCACCAGGGTCTGGGAGGCAGAGTTTTCCCTGGGTTTTTTGATGCTTTCCTCCTCCTAGGGCCCAACAGCGAGGATAACTTAGGTAAGTCCCAAACCAGTTGGGTACAGGTTTCCTAGGACAGTTTCAAGGACCAAAATCACATTTAGTACCGGTTTTCTAAATTGCCTCATTTCTAAGCATCTCTCTTCTCCATTAATTCATTGATGAACACCAAACTAGGAAGCACAGATGACATCAAACTGCTCCCTAAGAATATGACAAAAAAATGCTCTTTTCCAGCATGGCAAGACTGAGCGGAGCTCCTGCTAGGCGGTCTCTGGTTACTTATTTCTAAAATTAATGACTTGCTCATCTCTAACAACAAGAGCTAAAAGCAACCCTTGCCCCCAAGACCTTCCTGCAAGAAAAAAAACAGGCAGAAAAGTACAACCCTGAATAATCCAGAGGAGGAAAAGCAACTGTTCACCTTTCATTTCTGTCATCAGAAGTTGCGTCTTTACGAGTTTTGGGATAAGTGACATTTTCAGAAGGAATGGAGTGGGTGAGAGGGACGATGTTCTTCCCACTAGCATTCTGGAGCCCGTGCCAACCATTACTTAAGCCTGTTAGTATATTATTAACCCGCTTTCATAATCATCTGCATTTCTCTAGCGCAACGACCGCGGCACAACCTGAGAACCTCCTGCTCTGCTCAGGGCCAGTAGAGGCGGAACATCTGCACGTGGCTTTATCTGGCTCCTCACCGGTGTTTCGTGTATCTCCTAAGATATTCCTGAAATTGTGGTTGTCCATCGCTGTCAACAACTTTCTTCCCTACTTCAGGTCTGGGAATGCAACTATAAACCACATGTCCAAGAAACATTTTTCCAACCAAGTCAACCTACAGGTCAGTCTTTCATCTGCTTCCTTGGGCTCTTTTTCCTTCAGTCAGCTGAACAGAAGCTGTTTGGAGCAGACCATCAGCAATCTGCTATTCCACAGCTACCGATACAGGAATATGCTGCTCTTCTTTCCCTTCTTCTTGCAACAAAGGACATTCCACTATTTTTTTTTCCCTTTTTCAGATTAGACTTTGGAGAGCCTTTAGCTTATCTATGTGAAAGGCTTTCCTAAACTGTCCCCAAGAACTCTCGTTGGAGAACGTGGCATCAGACATTCAGATTAGGCAGCTAAATTACTTTAGCCAATTATTTTTACTATTGTCTACCAAGCCATCCAGTGTTATTTGCTCTGTTCAAGAGCTCAACATCTTCAAAGCCTCTTATGAACAATAAATTCTCATCATCTCTCAGAGGCAAGTTAGATGCGTGTGATCGAGTTTCTGAACGAGGCGATCGCAGCAGAACAAAGAGCTCTGCACTGTTATTTTAATGGATTTTCAATTCAGTGCCAGGTCAGTAATCCTTTTTCTCCCAGTGTCACTCAGAGACTTCAAAACCCACAGCTGGGGTGGAATAGTCAGTGTTTGTTTTATCTAAGAGGACATCATATGGCACGGTTCTTTCTAAGCAGATCAATTGATCTGCCGTTGACAGCCCGGATTCCTCAGCGCTGGTGCTGAGTTGTACCACTCAGGAGGTTACCGAGAGTGCACTAGGCACACGATTTCCAGCTATCAATTTGACAAACATCCTAAACCATTTTTATTTGCCTTTATTTCCCTTCCCGAGGCTTGACAATTCATCAAACTTATTGTTCGGAGCGTGCTGCACAGCGGTTCTGGAAAAGCCTCTGATGCCATAAAACCAGAATTGTTGTTCAGGAGAAAGAATCATCAGCACAAACACGGAGCTAAAAACACCAAACAAAGCCCCCAGAACTCCAATATTTTTCACAGACAATCCCGTTTGTGGTTGGAAATGAAGCTCTGAATCAGGATTTAAGGATGTGCTTTGTTTTAACACCCAGGCACAGGCTGCAGCACTACCTGGAAGCCAAAGCAAGTTAACACCTTGTTCAGATACCAAAGGACCATTAGCTGCACGGATCACTTTTCATAGGCTGGGAAAGGGATGCAAGGCAGATGAGATGCTGGTCTCCAAGGATCCCAAACAAGGCTAATGGCAAAGCTGGGAACGGACCCAAGGTCTCCCAACTGCTGAATCAAGCTGTGCCGCTGCTGCTCTGACTCATCCCAAGAACTGTTTGCTAAACACTCTGAAGCTCATCAGAAGTTCCATGTGCTGCGTCAGCTCCTTGGGCAGCAGAAGAAATTCCAAGTACTCTTAAGGTCAAGCCATCAAGCATTGATCTTTTCAGGAAGGCCTAATGTTCGGAAGCCGGTGAGGGTTATTTCTGGAATCTGCCTACATTTACAGTAGTCGAGATTTACTGGGAGATTAACAGTCGCTCTGGAAGGCTGTAATCCCGCTGCTAGCACAAGAGCTAGTACATCTTACTAACTCATTTATGTTCTGACAGCAAAACAAAGGATTTGTTTTGCAAAAAAAAAACAAAACCCAACATTTTGGCTAGGAGACGAGCAGGGCTTTAAAACGTTTTCCTACAGGAGTCTGCAGCCAAGGTATAACAACCTATTTATCATTTATTTTTGGCTATAAAGATTGTTTCTTGCTCTTTTCTCCAGCCATCAGAGATGCAAAAAAGCTTCAGTGCCTGATGAGTGCAGTGGATGTGACTGCTTGGAGAGTCTCATCCTTTACCTTTTTCAGGGGGAAACTGGAGCTAAAACTGTCTCCATTTATCATTTACGTATCCAGCAGGATTACTTAAGCGCTCAGGGCAAGAAAGACGAGACAGATGAGGTATTTTAAGCAGAGACAGCACACTTTACTGGCCTTACTGGTAGGCTGTAACGCTTAAGATTTGCAAAGAATATCATGACTAATGCGTCCTGAACAAAACCAGGCCTGGCCATCGCGTTCCTTTCAAGAACTGCACGTGGAAGAGGAGAATATCAACTCTTAATATTTATTTAGGCAGCTATCGCACGCTCTCGGCCTCGCCATCTGGCTGCAGCAGAAAAGCAGAGAGGACAAGACAGTATCTGGCAGAAAAAGCCAAGCAAAACACACTCTGGCAATAATTTAGAACAAAGGCTTTGCCTGATGTTTTCCTCTCGGAAGCAGGAGTGGGCGATGGGAAGGCCGTAGCTGCTCACGGCCTCTCCAAGGGTGGAAGAGGAGCAAGCGCCTCAGATTTCCAAGCACCTTCCCCCCACCACAAAAGTGGGGCTAAATCTCAGTAATCCAGTAAAATTCTAGCTGTAAATCACACCTACAGTAGGTGACAGTGTTCTATACAATCTACTCTTGCTGCAAGAACAAATCTATGTTTCACTCAAAAGGCTCCGATCTGTTTTGGGGACTTTTCCAAGAGGATGTCCAAAGCGCACACACCAGTACCCTCCCAGTCTGCCCCTCTACCCACGTGCAATACCTGCTCTACTCAAAGTGAAATGCTGGTCAAACACTTGGTAATTTTGTTTTCACTGCTGAAAAAAACCCCTCACAATTATTCTGGCAATTGTGTCACATTTGTAAGGATAAAAGTACAATGGCTGGGAAAGATAAAACTTTCAGAGCAGAAGGGGAGTGTGTTTGATGTCACGGGAATTACAGGCTGGAGCACCTCTGCTACGAGGACAGGCTGAGGGAACTGGGATTGCTCAGCTTGGAGAACAGCAGACTCCAAGGGGACCTTCTAACTGCCTTCCAATACCTGAAGGGAACCTCCAGGAAGGCTGGAGAGGGACTTTTCACAAGAGTGTCCAGTGACAGGACAAGGGGAAATGGGATTAAGGTGAAAGAAAAGAGGTTTAGACTGGATCTTAGGAGGAAGTTCTTCAGTCCGAGGGTGGCGAGACTCTGGAACAGACTGCCCAGGGAAGCTGTGGATGTTCCCACCCTGGAGGTGTTCAAGGGCAGGTTGGATGAGGCCTTGAGCGACCTGCTCTAGTTGAGAGGTGTCCCTGCCTACAGCAGGAGGGTTGGATTGGACGATCTCTGAGGTCTCTTCCAATCTAAACCATTCTTTGATTCATTTTACAGAAATAACCTCCCTAGGGTAAGAAGATTCGTACCAAAAGCTTTTCTCTGGACTCTCCCTGTGAGCATCTGAACGCGCACGTTTCCCAGCCCACCAAGTGACGGAAAGCAGGAGACCTTCCAACAGGTACCATTAAAATCGACACTTTCCCAAGGACCCCAAGAATCCCGAGCCGAATGTTTCCGTACCTGTGAAGCGAGTCTCCGCATGGCCTCCTCCTGACGCCGGCGCATTTCGGGAGTCCCCGGGCAGCTCCCGCTGGTGATGGACGAGTGAGCAGAAGGCGGCTGGGTTAAGGGCAGCTCTCGGTTTGCATCCACATCTGTCCCGAGGAAAGAGGTTAAGAATTGCTAGAGGACTTTATTATTACCCACTAGGCAGCTGCTGTTTACTAGCAGGTCATACCTGGCAGCTAAAATACCTTCCACAAATATTTTGGTTTGGATTTCGGTCAGCAAGAGACTGTGACAGCAGCCAGTCAGGCCAGAGGACCCCCAAGAAACTTCCTTTGGAAGCAGCGCTTTTGGGAACGACCGCGAAGATAAAGCGCCGAGCTTGTCTTATTCATCTGCTCCATTCTAGTTCCACTGACTTTAAAATAATCACGATAATGGAGTGAATTGTGCACTCTCAGAGATAAGCTCTGCCTTCAAGTTTGGATTATTTTCATGCAGCGCTCTCCCGCTCTGCGGGTCTGCCAACAGACCTTCCCTCGTTACGAACGATCGCTGGTTAATTTGGTTCCAAGCCCTTCTTCAGTGGGGACAGCCAATTTTTCTGAATTATGTGTCGATTTTATAACGTCAATAAATGGAGAGCCCCAGCTAACATACTCATCTGAAGCCCATTAGTGTAATCAGAGGGGGAGAAGCAGGCGCAGCACCGGGCTCCGGGAAAGGCTCGCAAGCAAATACTGAATTATACTGGAACCATCTCTGCCAAGCTGAACTGCTTTCTATTGTGATTTAGCTATTTCTTTTCCCTGGCAAAGCAGAAATCGGCTTTACCGGGAGATTGTTACAACAGTCCACTCACCTGGCCTTTGGCAGACAACATTTTCAGCCCATTTTCACAGAGTACTTTTGCACGGCACTAAGACGTGCAGCACTTGATGACGTCTAATTACCCATTTCTTCATTTTAGGAACGTTTTAAAAAGCAACGGTCCTCCCAAGTGCCATCTGACTACGAATGGATTGCTGCCATGCATCCTTGAGCTTGACTTGAAATCATAATGCAAACAATGACCCATTTAATGGCAAACAACAAAGGAGAACAACTACTGCCTACATAATTAAGCCTGGGACGCGCTAGCAGGGATGCACATTCTTGGTTTCGAGCACGCAGCACCACCTTCACCTGAATTATTTTTCTGAGACAGGAATTAAGAGTGTGAAGTGGTATTTGTGCTGGTTTTAATGCTGACAGCACAACTGCTGTAGTACAGTCAGGTCACCAGATTCGGGTTTAATAATAAACAGAGTTTTTACTAAGTGTACAAGAATTTAATTTTTTTTCCAGCGGGTGGAAAAAAAAATTAAAAATGAAAGAAACTTGTAGAATAATTGTTACTTTCTATAGCTAGACTAGGACTTGTGATCTCTCTAGGAAATAAATGAGTTGATTGATTCTGAAGGTCTCCATCCCAACACCTAACACCGAGGAGTCACTCAGCTTCGTGGCCAAACCAGAGTGCAAACCGAACGCCAGCACGTTAGGTATGACCAAGGATCTGCATCTTTTGGGCACGGAAGACACAGGGCACCTTCTCATTGGGAATTTCCAGGAAGAGTTAAGTACAGCAGTCTCTTTAACCTCTACAATCCCTCTAAGCAGACTGAGGGGAGAGACAGTCGGTGCACTGCAGAGCTGCAGATGAAACAGAGGAACAAGCCCTGCCTTTCCCTACGCCTTGTCCACGTCCCTCTGACAAGTGACACTACTCCACTTGCCAACGTTCGGTGACATTTCAGGCACGGCGCAGAGCACTGCGTTCCAGTAAACAGATTTAACTACAGTTGCACTGAGATACAGTGACCTAGATCCTCCAAGATACCTTCAGGTACCTAAGCCCCTATTTTTAGTCCTGTCTTACTCATTTACTGAGTTCTGAATGATTTTAAAATGTTGTCATCCCCACCTGCAAACATGTCAGCACCGAGTGATGTGAATTGGATGGGACTACAGGAGGCAGAGCAATCCTGGGTGCTGAGCCTCCAAGGGCTTGTGACCCACCTTGAACATTGAAACCACGATAAACCGCGATAAACAAACTGTACGGGAAGGAGAACGCACCGGTGTGGATTTGCAATAATACAATATTGACAACTACACCCGGAGTCTTCCCAATCAGAGAAAATCCCTGATGTTTCTACGCCAGAAAAAAGATAAGAAACAGACTATTTTGACTTTTCAAAAAGTAGATTTGGAACAGGAGCAATATAAATATTGCTGACAGGTGCTTCCTTTGCTTGGCAACGAAGCCGAAGCTGATTTCTTGGGCCTGAAAACAATCTTTTCAGCCAAAACCATTATAAAAGCTGATGGAAAAGGTCTCTCTGTTTTTTTTTGTTTGTTTGTTTTGTTTGTTTTTCAGATGTGTGTCCTGCTGTACTTACGTTTGGGAGAGGCATGTGGGCTATCAGAAGCAATCTGTCTCATCCGCGTGCCGTGGCAGCTGAGCGCAACCAGCCTGGAGATGATGGCGGTTTTTCCGAAGCCGATGTTCCCAACGATCACCACGCCCCGGTTGACGCTGGCGTTGGAGCTCTGCAGCTGCGCGTCTATCTCGTGGAACACCCAGTCCCGGCCCACGAAGACGGACTCGGTGGTGATGCTGGGCACCTCGAAGAGCAGCGGCTTCAGAGAGATGTCGGGGGGTCGGTAAGGCGCGAAGCGGACTGCGAAGGAAAAACACGGAAAGAACGGAAACGTCGATGCAAAGAGTAAAACTATAGGTGGGAAATTGTCGTACAGTCTTCCTCGGAAATCTTTTCCTTGCAAAAGGTGAAAAAAATCCAAGCTTGTTTATTACCCACAGGTTTGTTGTTAAAAGCATCTGGCCCGTTTGTAGCATTTTCCACCAATGGAGTTCAGAGAATTTTACGGGAAAGTGCCGCTGGAGACGTGAAATGTCTTGCTTAAAAATCACTGTAATTAAAGGCCAAATCACCATAATTAAAGGCCCTGCCTGTGCAGAACACCACACTTGCCAAGGAGCTACCCCTGTGACACAGTGTTCTACGCCTGCCCAACATCCAGATGGGTAACACCTCACTTCACCTCTTCAATCCAACGAGCGCACAGAAAAAAATCTGAGCGCTCAGAAGCGTTAGAGCAATCTAAGCAAAGTTATTTCAGCTCTCCCGAAGCATACAAATGAAACCAGACTGCTGATCGGATTTTCCTTACGATAATGAAAACATTTTCCCTTTCCACCAGGAAAAGCGGAGTCGCAAGCGACGTGAAGTGAACAAGGAGCACAAGAAATACCTCCCCAACGGATCGCGCACGCTGGTGCAACACTCAACGCTAAAAACACGGACACTGATCGTCTTACTTTTCCCATTTTTCACATATTAAACGATAATAAAACATACAGCTGAACTCCAACCAGCCTTAAAACTTTTTCCGGAATGTTTGGAGGTGGGAGGAGAGGGTATCTGCCTTTTTTTTCTTCCATTTGGCACAGGGTACCGAGGGAACGTACAACTAAAAAGAGTAACAGCCGTGCACAGGTCTAGTACAAAGGTGCTGTGAAAAAGACCAACTCCTACGGTGCGTTCTGCCCGTGAGATCTGTAATTAGGAGGCAACACGGATTAATCCATACAAAAAAATGAAATTTTAAAAGCGATGGAAGCACTTTGTGCTGGCAGAGACGGTTGCTGGATCTTCCCACTTCAGCACCAAAAGGGTTTCTTAATGACAAACTTCCAGAAGGTGGCCGCATAGAGAACGGGTGGGAGGTTAAGTCACACGGCGTGTTTCGGCCGCAAACTTCCCACTTTAGAACAGAATTCCTTCAAGTCAGGGCTGCCGGGGACGGAGCGACATCCGTGGGACACCATTTCAGAGCCGGAGCTGGGATGGCAGCTCCGAGCACACCTTCCGACCGCGCTACGCGTGTTGTACTTGACATTCAACAGAGGTATTTAAGCTGATGTGGGAAATTGGAGCTGTGGAGCGCAGGAGTTGAATTCGATTTGGTTCGAGATCACACAGCACGCTGCGAAGGAAAACAACCAGATTTCTTCATCCTTCTAAAGAAATCCCATGGGGCTGCCGAGGAGGAGTTCCCCAAGCAGGGCTGCAGAAGGATTTCAGTTAAAAAAACCACCCCTATCAGTTTGCTCAGCGTTCTCTCTTGGCACCAGCACGCTCCCATCATTTACATTTTCTGCTTCCAGCGGAGGCCGTTGGGTTTCTCTGAAGTTTTAAAAGTCCTTCAGATGCTTAAAAAGCACAAAGATCATTTGGCAACTGCTGAGGTCTGTCACTTCTTCACCCGCTCGCCCTCTGCCGTAAACCACCCCCCACATAGACCTCCCGGGCTGGCCTGGAGGCCCTTGGGGTACAGATGACGCTACAGCACCAGACTTTGTTCTAAACTCATTGAAAAGAGCTTATCAGATTACAGTGGGGATGCTTTATCTACATGGGAAGAGGTCATAGATGAGCTACCACCCTGAAGACGTCACTGTAAATCTGAAGCCAGGGCTTCCCAGATTCACAGAATGGTGGGGGTTGGAAGTGACCTCTGAAGATCATCTAGTCCAACCCCCACGCCCCGCCAGAGCAGGATCACCTAGAGTTGATCACACAGGATCCTATTCAGGTGGGTTTTCAAAGCCTCCAGAGATGGAGACTCCACCATCCCACTGGACAGCCTGTCCCAGGCTCTGTTACTCTCACTGTAAAGAAGTTTTTCTTTATGTTGAGCTTAAATCTCGTCTTTTCCAGTTTATGCCCATTCCTCCTAGTCCTGACAACTCCTGAGAAGAGTCTGGTCCCATCTTCCCAACACCCACCCTTCAGATATTGATAAGCATTGATGAGATTCCCCCTCAGCCTCCTCTCCAAGCTCAGCAGCCCCAGCCTTCTTGGCCTCTCCTCACACGGCAGATGCTCCACTCCCCTCATCACCTTAGCGGCCCTGTGCTGGACTTTCTCCAGTAGTTCCCTGTCCTTCTTGAACTGGACACAGTATTCCAGGTGAGGCCTCACCAGGGCGGAGTAAAGGGGGAGGAGAACCTCCCTTGACCTGCTGGCCACGCTCTTCTTTTTTTCTGAGCAGAGCAGCATGTTGTGCTCCTCTGCGCTTCAGGGTCAGCCCTGCTCCCAGGCTGGGCAATGAATCCCTCTGGAAGCTACAAACCATGCTGGCTCCATGCTCCTTCCCAGTCCCCCCAACCTCCCTCCCTCCCCTCTGAACCAGTCCAGCAGCAGGAGAGCTGCTCCCCCAGACTCTGAGGCTCTGCCGCCAGCATCGCCCGGTCGCTGTGTCCCGACTCCATCACTGCACCGGGATCGTCTCCGGGGAGGTGCTGAACTGATGTGCACGGCTCACATCGCCTGAAATCCTTCACAGACCTGACAAGGGAGCTGATCCTCTAAACCAGAACTGATAAAGGGGTTGGGATTTAATGTTACATCAGCTATGCCAAAAGAAAACAACTTGTATTTAAAAATGCTGGGTGTTTTGAATTTCCCTTTTTTTTTTTTTTCCTCTTACTGATACAGAACCGCTGCAGACAGGAGCTGCACTTTTATTCCTGCTTGAAAATGATGAATGTGCTTTAAATTTACCCCAGGGTGGAGATGCCTCTTCAATTACATGAGCTCACAAGCAGCTCGTTTGACTCCCCTCGCCGGGGTCTGTCACGCGAGCGCAGCGGGATGTGCTGGCCCGGGAAAGATGCTGGAGAAGCAAAATGATCGGCGGTGGGAGGGGACGAGGCAGCGGGGCTGCTGCAGTGTCCCTGTGTCCCCAGCACAGCACCAGCCTGGCTGATGGGTTCCCCACTAGAGATCTGCACATTGCATCAGGATGTGCAACCAGCTGTAGGCACCCAACTGGTGACTTTCCAGCACTGCATTCGATGAGGGAAATGTTTTATTTGCGTTGTGCCACTGATACTATATAGGGGAAAATGAAAATTGGAAAAAAAAAAAAAAAATCAAAAAAAAATCAAAAGACTCCATTTGGAAAACATCAAGCTGAGATTTGTTCTTGATAAGCTACAGCTTTGCTTTATTTGTGTGCGTGACACCTCGTGTCAGCGAGAGAAAATGGACAGTAACGCTCCTCTGAAAGTCTAACAGGTACCAAAGGGTCTCGGGGGCTCATGTGGAGACCAGACTGATTCAACAGAAAAGTTACAGGACCCAGTGAGCTCCTGCTTTACATGGTGGAGACCTGGACTCCAACCCTGGTTTCTTTTCAGAGGCGCAGATGGCTTTGGGGCTCTGTGACACCTACACCTTTGACCACAGCCCCTCAACCAAAGAACACCTTAAAGATTGGTCTTTATCAGAGCAGACAAGAATATGCACATCTTGGCTGTCACCTGGAAACAGCAGATCCTGACCTAAAAAAGGGCTTCAAAAAACCCTGAGAGGAAACATACCCGCTTAGGTGCCTATATCCCATCCTCCTGCCCCTTCCAACACCACTAGTCACCTACCGCAGCAAACTAAACCTCTTCTCCTGCCAGCCTGGTGGGACATCTCCCAACTTCATCACCTCAGGGCTACCAGAGGGCAGGAGATGCTGGTAAACATCTCATCTTCCAAGAAAACTCTCAGTGCCAGAGAACCTGGGTTCTGTCCCACCAGCCACCAAAAGCACCTCGTGTGCCAGCAAAGACATTTTAACTCACTGTGCCACCTTTGGAAGACAAATGCAGCATCGGCCTCACCTAAACACCACGGTTCTTAGAATCATAGAGGCATTTGGGTTGGAGGAGACTTTTCAGCTCTTCAAGTCCAAGCGTTGCCCCAGCCCTGCCAGGGCACCACCAAGCCCTGTCCCTCAGCACCACAGCTCCATGCCTTGGAAACCCCTCCAGGGATCCTGGGGACTCCAGCCCTGCCCTGGGCAGCCTGGGACACGCCTGGACAATCCTGCAGAGCAACAAATTGTTCCTCAGCTCCAACCTCAACCTCCCCTGGGGCAACTTGAAGCTGTCTCCTCTTGTCTTATCCTCACACCCTGCATCAACCCCAACAAGTCGCTTTTTGGAGAAAAACCATCATGATGGCAACAGTCGGGCTGTTCTAATATCATATAATTTGGCTGCCGGTTGGCTCCTGCTCCACGGAACTTCTCAGCCATCATCTTGTATCGTAGGTTACAGGAACCCTGAGCACCTTCAAATCCCACTGGCTGAAAATAGTAAAAGCAGAACTTGTGTTCACCATCTTATTAAAAACCTGCCACTGCTACGAGCACTCGTCACGCTCTCAGCCGCTGCGATTGCTCAATTACTCCTCTGGTTCAAAGAGCTGATTTAACAACAGAAAAAAAAAAAAGTAATAAAAATAGCAGTGACTGTCTCCCATTTAGCTTCTCTGCACTGGGATTCTTGAAGACCGGGAACAAATCCGCGAGATGAAACGTGGCCCCCGATAGAGGGCCAGGAATTGCTTCGCTATTTCAGCCCAGCGCCAAGATGAGAGATGTTAAAGTTAAACCCAAGTTTAGGATTCCCAGTTGGAATAAGGAGCTGGTGATTATACCAGCCCAGATCAACACAATTTCACAGTAATATCTGGAACATGTAGTATTTGGGGCGAGAAGCCCCCTCATGTATTCAGTGAAATGAAAATATTTCCAAATAGAGGTGGTTGGCTTTTTTCACACCCTCTTCTTCTCCTTTTTTAAAAATAGCACAGTACCTCAAACTAGGATCACAAGCAAATTCCAAAAAATTGGAACACTGCTGCTACTCTCACGTGAACTTCACCAAAAAAAACAAACAATAAAGAAAAGAATAAAAAAAGAAAGAACAAGAAAGAAGAAAGAAAATATGTAGTGCTACACGGGTTTTCAAAGTGTGTCTGGAAAACAATTTGACTCTGTTCCTACAATAAAGTTTAATGTTTTGGATGCAATCGCTGCAAATGACGAAGCCTTGGCAAGCTGCTCTCCTCGAACATATGGAAATTTTGTCTGTCAAACTTTGCTTTCTCCGCTTACTGCCTGCTAATACATTTTTATAACTGCCTCACCAGCCAGTATGATTTCACTACAGCCTGCGATCCAAAGTGACACTAAACCGCTTTTTCCTTCCAGTCCAGGGCTCGTGGATTTAGTAGAAATCCCAACCAGGCTGTAACAGGTCGTGCCGGTGGTGCTGAGTGAACACCCAACTCTGCCACCCTCCTTACCTGAGGTCGGTGGGCACTCGCTCAAAAAAAAAAGAAAACCAAGGGAAAACAAAAATTTAATGTACTGCCGGCAGGAATCCCTCTTTCTATGGACAGGGAGAAGAAACTAGTCTCAAAGTCTAGGAATGACCAGAAAAAACAGCCCAACGGAGCTTTCTCAGCCACTGACTCATCTGTGCAATGGCAAATGCTGGGGGTGAGGCATGAACTGCCCCAATCTGCTGCAGACGTGGGGCTGTCACGGGGACCGCTTGAGGATGCGGCCAAAGACCGTGCTCAGATTCAAGGGGGGGGATGGAAACTGTAGGGTGGGCTGAAACCCCAAGGACACGGGCTGAATCTGGCTGGAGTCGCCTGGAAATAAACAAAAGACTAAAATGTCAGCTCTGACTCCTCTTCTCATTGCTAATGGCTCTTTTGTGGAATTTGCCAGGAAGAACCACAAAAATTTCCCCTCTCAAAAGACCTTTCAGAAGTCAAAGGGCCGCGTGAATGCCGGCATTGTGAGCGTCCGCACGAGGGACGCGTCGGGATGGTGGCTCCACACGCTGCCCTTGGCTCCAGCACCACTGCCACGCTGCAAACTGCAAGGTGGGGACTCTGAGACTTTGCTTTTGTCGATAAAAGAAGGATAAAACCAACAGCAGGCCACAAAAAATTCTCATTTTTTTAGAAACTATCAAAGTATTCGCCCTGCAGAGCTCAGAGACTGGCAGAGGGCTGGCAGGGGAGCAATAAGGAGAGGAACACACCCCACGTTCCTCAGTGGGGCACCATCCAGCTCTACCTACCTCCAGCCAGAAGGCAGGAGGTACTTTAGTTCATTACTTCAATTATCTTCTTTCCCCTCTGACCTCACCGCTGGAAATCAAGGCGACTGCTTCGCCTCCTCATGGAGAAGCAGTGCTCAGTACCTGTACATACGAGAGTCCTGCTCCAGCGTTTTCAGGTGGATGTGGACGAAGTGGCTGCAGCACAACCCCCCACCCCAGAACACCCCGTGGACCGCAAACCCCGGAGCTCCTACCTCGCAGGTCCTGCTGCATGCGGGCGCCGGCCACGCTCTGCCGCGGCATCCGGAGCGAGGTCCGCAGGGGAGTGTGTCTCTGCTCATCCAGGTAAGCGAGATCTTCTAAGTGGGCTGAGCTGGTGGCTGCCACGAGAAAGCAAAGAACCACATCACACCCAGCTTTCAGATTTAAGACTCTGCTCATTGTGCTTTTCGTTTTTTAACCACCGCACACAGAGTTGTAACGACACTGAGTCCACACAGGAAAGATGAACCAAGCCTTATATCCCCCAGCAAGGAGCAAAGAAGTGGTTTGGTAAGTTCTTCTCACGGCCCATTGGTGTTGGCCTCTGGTTTGGTGTCCTGTAGATGGTCACAAATGAAAAAGACACCCGGAAAACGGAGCTGTGGCGTCTCCTATCGGATCTACGTTCCCCCAATCCCAAAACTCAATCGCGTGCGTGCAAAGCTCGATGCAGACAGTTGACATTTCCTCCTACAGGAGAGAAAACCCAGCAGTGCATTTTATGCTGAAACCACAATCTCCTCTTCAATTATTTTAGAGCTGTCTCGTTGGGATATTAACGTTTATCTGCTCAGAACCTCAGAATGAGCGGCAGGAAAATTCAACTTTCAACAGACCAGCAAAAGTACAGGAATAAAGGACAAAAAATGTTATCTGAACTGAAGAAGATAACTTTACTATTTCAATGTTACTCACTCATGGGAAACTCCAGTATTCTTTACAATGCTGGATTAACCAGGAATAATTTATTGGTCTCTGCTGCAGGTGTCATCACTACACAAGTAAGAACGGCACCAAATCGGTAAGAGCACAAAGGGCACAACCAGCCTGATTCCGAAGGTATTTCTCTCCAAATCCCACGGCCTCAAGCATCACCTGTTTTCAAGCAACGCTTCTTCAACAGCTGCCAGATGATCACCAATATTTATTTTTATCGTTGAGGATTGGAAGATAGGGAAAAAAAAGTGGTCTAAACAGAATGAACTTATATCTGAATTTACGTGCTATTCTGCCACGTCCGAACGCTTTGCGGCCAAGTAATTTACAGAACATTATAAAATGAAGGCCTGAAAATGCCACTGTGTGAAAGAATCTTCCCAGTTATAACCAGACAATTTAAAAATAGCCTGTGTAGATCACCAGCTCAGTTCTTGGTCTGACAACTGCTTCCAAAATTCCCATTAAACATTTACCAGCAGCGATCACTCAGCTCCACACTGGGCTGCTCAGTGCTCTGGACCCCACACCGCTTTTTTTCCTTTTGCTTTTGGTGAATTGCCATAACAAGATTATTCTTTTTAATTGAACTGATTCATTAAATGATTTCTTCAAAGACAGTCCGTGAAGCTGATGTTAATTCTTCGCTGTGAAACGGGGTAAATATTTCGATACAGCTCTCTAGAGTAGCACAGGCACTGGACTTTGAACCGCTCCTCCCTGCCCACCCAACGCAACTGGTAACAAATGAACAAAACTGAAAAAAGTGGGAAATTTCAAAACGAAGAGAAACTTTTTTTTTCATCCAATGCCCATGTAAAAATCTTTCAAAGGTCGCAGTCAAAAACTAAGTGAGGTTCAGAGACTGTAACAAGGTGTGGGGCTTCAATTTGGCAGCAATTTTTTAATGCTCTTCTCCAAATTGCCTGAGCTCTGTTAAGTTTTAAGTAAAAGAAGGAGACAGAGAAAGGACAAAAGGTAAACAATGGGAGCAAGAAAAAAAAAAAAAAGAGGGGATAAACCCCTCAAAGTCTGTTTTAGGAAGCCCTTCGTGCTCTTCTACTCTCAGAAAGTTGATTAGGTGCTGACTGTGAAGGAGCAGATTAGAGCTGAACTGCTGCAATTAGAGAGATGCGGCTTCAGCACGGACACAAGTCACTGTCTGCGAGCACCAAACCCACTGCCGCCGGCTCCCTTCGGCATCTCCAGCATCCCCTGGCAGGTTTCACTCCTCCTACAGTAGTACAGGCCAACGAAATGTGCTCTGACATCAAACCATGTGGAATTTATGTCCCCTTTCTGCGGGGTAACCGAGCCAGCGGATCTGCAGTGGGAGCAGCGAAGTTCCAGCAGCAACCCCAGGCAGATCCGAAGCATCCCGGGGGTATCCAGTCCCGGGACACCACCCTGTGCATCCGATGCAGACACACACCTGGCTGTTGACTTTCTCATGAGAAGTAGGACCTGAAGAGATAATCCCTTCCTGTTCAAGAAAAATCCCCTTTCACTTCAGCTGATTGTCAGGCAACAATTAAAAAGCAGCCAGCCCAGCAGTGGCCGCTGCATTTGGGATATACGGAAAATCCACACTAAAAACAGCCCGAACTGATGTCTGGGAGAGTTTAGAAAGCGAATATTCAGGCAAAGGAGACCCCCTTTTAAATAAAATATTTTTTTTTTTTTAAAATAAATCAAAACCAATCAAAATCCGAATGCCTTTCTATTTGTTAATGCCACCACAGAGAGCTTATGCAGACCACTGAATTAGGATGAGGATTATTACTCTTTCCAGGCTCATCTTCTGCCCCTGAATGGGAGTTATTAAGGTTTCACACGCTGAGCTCAGCACTTTTGCTGCACCAAGGCTTTGTCACGTACAACCAGCAAAGCTGCTGGCCGAAAGAACTACTGTTTCTGTTTAAAGACACCGTATTTTCTCTACGGTCTTTTCGCTAAATATTCTGACGGTTTCAGTTCCAGTTACCCTGATGAAGCTGCTTCTCTGAAAATAAAAGCAAATAAAAGGGAAGAAAACAAGACTCCCCATATTTGATCTGCTGCTAAATACATAATTGTTTAGTGTGCGTGTATATATATATAAAAATATATATCTATTAGCTGCTGAAGGACATTTCCACCCTATACATTCCATATTTAGACCTGCCCCAGTCCCACTTTAATTCTATCCAGTACACACAGGGGCCAACAAAGATGACCAGAAACCTTTTTTTTTTTTCTTTATATAAGACCATTCAATGCAGCAACAAACTGACAAAAGCTCAGTTTTCCAATCCATGTAGAAGAGTCCAAAAATTATTTCCTCGCTAAGAAAAAAACTAAAATAACTTATTTAAAACGACTTAAAATGCCAAATTGCTATTAAGAGGCACAAACCACAAGCCACACACAGCCTGTGCTGCCCAAACCACGACTTGTTTTAGCTGATTTGTTTCAGAAGCATCAACTAGTGGCAGCTCCACACCTTGTCTCAAACCACTGCTAACTGCGCTCGGTTAAAACTCAGCGGAAAAAGGACTTGATGAAGAGACGGGTTGTCAGAGGGCACCCAGGTTCTGAAGCTCGGTTTTCCAAATGCTATCAATCTGATCCATCAATCAGAACATCTCCGCTCGACACACCACTTGCTTTAAAATAGAGGCTAAACCCCATTTTTTGTCACTTTGCAATATTGACAGTTCTACTTTTTCTCATCTGAGAAGGCAGCTTCTAATGGGGTTTTATTCTTGGTCTTTTTTCTTTTATTTTTTTCTCCTTTTTAAATCCTCCAGCCCAGCTTTTAGAACAGCTTCAGATGAATGGAATCCTGTAATACTTCGTCTCTTACATAAAAGCCACAGTTAATGGATAAAGAGCCGAGCGCCTCATCCACATCCTTCCTACCTTTTCCCTGCCTCCCACTTACAGGCTGCAGGATTTTCCTACTTATGATGCAGGGAAAGGCTTTCAACACGAAGCTGAGATTTCTGGAGTCGAAATGATGGACAATCGGTCACCACAGCTGTCGGTGCAGAGCTGGAGACATCCTTAGAAAGTGGTTTTCGGTCTTCACACCAGGAGGGTTAGCAAAGTACTTGAGTTTTGAGGAACATCATTTTGCCAGCACTTCTTCTGCCATTAAAAAGCTTTTTGAATCCAAAGGGCTGAGCAACCTTTCAAATATGTATTTTTTTTTTAGTCCCTACAATAGATGCACAGCCTCCTGGAAGAAGAATTGTTTCATTTCCTGGGAAGAATTGCAACCCTGTCGGTATTTTTTCTTTAATTTATTGAAAGAGTCTGCATTTTAACCTCTGTCCTGTCTGCGAAAGGAGAAGCCAGCTGCAATCCCAGATGTTTTGCAGGGGCGGATGTTGCGGGCTGCCGGCGAGGAGCAGGACGATGGCGAACGGCCTGATTTATTGCCGGTCCTACAAGAAAGCGAGGAGATCTTCCTCAGCAGTCCAAAGCCGGGCTCTCTTCCCGCCTTCATCATCATCCTCATCATCTTCTACAGCCACAAGCGAGGAGACTCGGACACGACGAGGCGCAGGCAGCGTGAGCTGCCAGATTCATCGCCCGTTTTGCCAACGGTTATTTTTGCAATTGTCAGTACAACTGAACTGCTGTTTTTCAGGCTGGTGAACTGAGATTTATCTTCCTGATTTAGAACTGAGGAATAATTAAAGAGATCTAAGGCCAGAGGAACGCGAAGGTTTTTTTTTTTTCCCCTGAGAATATGCTTCAGTGCTTCAAAATTTATGCAAGATCAATCTATTTGAGAAAATATAATATTAAGCTGTTGAAAGCTTCCCCTCAATCCTGAACCTTATCCTGAGTAATAAGACACAGAGACTGCAGATAAAACACAAGGGAGGAAAAAAAAACCCAACCCAAACTCAAAATTAGTATTTGCATACTGCAGATGCAATTCTCCCAAGGAAATGGCAAACAAATAGTGGGAGATAATTCAGCTTCAATGTCCTATTTGAACAACAAACACAAACCAATCTGACTTGAAATTGGTATTTGGCAGCCCCAGGAGGACTCTGCAGACTGAATCTTCTGGAGGAGATGGGGAAAAGGGGAGGGGGATGTTGGTGCTCTCATCTGAGTCAGCGGATCCAGCTTGCCATGGCTGACACACGGAGGAGATCGTGTTAGTAGGAGGGATTCTCCATGCACCTCAAAGTCAGATTCCTCACACCTGTATTAAAAACTATGCTTTGGATTTAATGACTTAATTTTTGGCTGGATACCTGGTCTAAATCATCAAGCAATAGTCAACATACAACTAGGACAACAAGTTTTTTAGAAAGCAATAGTCAAAATACAACTAGGACAATAAGTTTTTCAGGTTTCTCTGAAGCAGCTTCATTTCATTTAGAGTAATTAAGAAGGTTGGAGTGAGGTGAGGGTTGGTCCGTTCTCCCAGGTAACCAGTGACAGGACAAGAGGAAATGGGCTTAAGTTGCACCAGGGGAGGTTTAGGTTGGATATTAGGAAAAATTTCTTTACTGAGAAGGAGGAGGCCTTGGAAGAGGCTGCTCAAGGAGGGGGTGGTATCATCATCCCTGGAGGTGTTCAAAAAACATGTGGATGCGGTGCTTCAGGACATGGTTGGACACAATAGACGGCTGGACTTGATGTTCTTGAAGGTTGTTTCCAACCTTAACGACTCTATGATTCACAGGAAGTGTCAGATCTAATTCAGAGTGAAAATACAAAAAAGAAGAAAGGTGCAAATACTTGTTTCGCTGCAACTCGGGGACCAGCGCAGGGCCTGCGGAAAAGCCCACGCTCCACGGCTGATCGAAGGAGAGCTCCCTTCCCCCTGCTGCACAGCATCTCGTTCCACATCCCGCTTCTCTCGGTGCTATTCTGGTACCAACTGTCTCTCCCTCGGGCAGAGTTCAAGGTGTTCTTAAAAAGCTTCTGCTCTGCTCCCTCCCGTGTGCTCCGCAACCTGTGGTCTCCTGCCTCACAGGTTGGTCGCTCCAGACGGGACCATCACTCTTGCCCGGTTTCCGTCACCCTTCCCAGACCCCTCCAGGGAAACCAGGGGATGGAGGGAAAGCTGAACACATTTCAACAGTCAGAAACTCATTTTTATCATCAGCTTTTTGCAATTCCTTTCATCACCTGCTCAAATTCCGCTGCCTGACCTTGTATTTTTCTGACCTCAAGGGGCAGAAGTATTTGCTTTGCTGAAAGTCACACCTTTCGAGCCACATTTGCTAACCTTTCCTGTACCATCAGCTGCTGCTTTTGCCTTGTGCGGTGCAGGCAGCGCCCACGCTCTGATCTCTGCCAGAAACACCCCCAGAGGAGCTGCTGCCAAATGCTGGGATACAGGATGCTCCTGGAGACCACCGCTGTTCTCAAAAAACCCATCGCTTACAAGCATTAACACAAACCCCGCCCTCAAGCCGCTTTTCTAATCGACAAAGCATTTACAGTTAATAACTAATAATATATTTGCAGCTATTTTATACTCTCCAAGAGGATAAAGAGAGCAGCTAGTGTTACATAAGGGCATTTTAATTCTCTATTAATATTTAAAGAGACCTTATAAACCATGCATGCGGTCTAAATAACACAGGATTTCACGTTCCATTTCACAGGCAACGGAAACAGAACGAGACGTTCACTGGGCCCGTGAAGCACCAACTTTCCTAAGAAACTCGTGTTTGTTCAGAAACCTGAATGCCCAGCTCCAGTGCCAAGAGTCTTTTGAGCACTGGTGTGAAAAATGTTCCAGTATATAAAATGAATTCTTGTATTTGCCCGGGATGGGGTAGGAAGAAAAGGCAGTTGAAATTTTCCCTGCCTGGGAACAATAAACCAGCAAAGTAAAAGGATTCTTAATGGGGCTGAACGAAAACTGAGTTTTAAAGAATTATTGAAAACTATTGTTTTTATAGTTTGCTTTTTTTTTTTCCCTTGGATCTTAACCTCTCACAACTGCAGCCCTCTCTCTGTTTGGAGCACACACCATCGCTCCTGAGAGGTCAAAAGCAAAGATCACATTTTATTACTTTGGAGGGGTTTGGGGAAGAACGTCGCTAGCAACTCCTGACTGCCTGTCTGAAACTGTCACCCAAAAAAAGGGAATTATAAGCACTTTGGGGCTACTTTGCTGTTGTTGTCAGTACCGTAACCATGAAGGATTCCCAGAGTAGCTTTGGAACCTTCGTCTCTACCAGCCTGAGGGCTTCTGGCAATGACCCTGCCCCTGGTGTACTCGTGGTCTGGGTTGGAAGGGACCTTCAAGACCATCCAGTTCCAACCCCCCTGCCATGGGCAGGGACACCTCCCACTAGAGCAGGTTGCTCAGAGCCTCAGCCAGCCTGGGCTAGAACATTTCCAGGGATGGAGCATCCACAGCTTCCCTGGGCAACCTGTTCCAGTGTCTCCCCACCCCAAAGATGGACACACTCCTTACCTTGACTCCACTTCTTTGTTCCTTTCCATACCCTGAGTGCTGCCTTTCTTTTTTTTTCCCAAAGCTTCAAGATTTGGGGTTTCAGTTCGAACTGGTGATTAGTGGGTTATGCTTTCTGAATGCCACACAGCAAGAAAAATTGCTGTTAACACTGGAAGAACGAAGGAACGTTTCTTTGTACGGCAAAGGCCGTGTTCAGGAGAGGGAACACATCCCTCCCAACACTCCTGAGCTTGACTGCGTAGGAAGGGAAGGGTATTTACTTAATTAAGAACTAAGAAATGTTTAAATTTGCTTTTTTGTGGGTTTCCCCTACATACACATTAAGTTAATACAGCATTGGCTAAACAAAAGAAAACAGGGCTTGAGCTATAACTTGAGGTTAAGAGAAAATAAAATCACCTCCTCGCATGCAAACTATTTAAAATAGTACTTCAAAATCCTAATGTGACTTCTTCCTATCTATAACCAATGCTGGTTCTAACCAGGTAACACTACATTTTCCATACTTAGGGCTGGTGAATTTTCAAGTTAAGTATAAGGTTACCAGGACCCAGCTGGATTTTTTCAATTATTTCCCCAACAATCTGCTCATCATGGAAGCGAAGCCGTCTCAGATCACCGAAATCAGGACGGTTTACTCCAATTTAGAGCCTCAAGAGGGGTTTAACCAAAGCAGTTTAACACCAAGGGAATCTTTATTTCTGAGAGGTGCTGGGATCTCTCCGTTGCAGGGAGTACAGGAATTTCCCTCCAGCAGAACACAGTTTTCCCCCTTATTTTCCCATCCACCATGACTTAAAACAGTTATGCTAAAGATTTTCAGAAATCTCAGACATTTCATCTTAAAGCTCTGCCTGCAAGTAGCGTCACTTTGCTAAATTCAGAAGCTACTAAATGCACAATATTAAAAATCTTTGGTAAATTCAGGTAATTTTTTTCCAGCTTCAAGAGACTATGAAAAACCAAGGCCAATATCCATGAAGGGCCAGTGCTCCTTGCATCTAGTGGGATCCACTGCACTTTCCAAGATAAAAGCTAAGCAACCATTCCATTCCAGCTGGTTTCGTGCAATTTAGCTGATGGAAATTCGAATTTCTCAAGCTGTGCTGCGGCAACAAGTGTTCTCTCCAAAGATAGGAGAGGGAACCACTTCTCTTTTGGAATTGATAGAGGCTTTATAAGTAAAACAGCAGGAATAGTATAATTCAGAAAGTATCAAACAAAAAAAAATTGAGATTGTAAAAAAAAACTTTGGAATTCTGGAGACACGTAACTAAAAAAATATGCTGAAAGAATATTAAACTCCACCAACCTGCAAGAAAAAAATCTGCAAGAGAAACGCTAACTCAATAAGAAGATCTTTTCAGATTCCCTATGGAGATCAAAAATACATTTTTTGTATCAAAAGACAAAAAAGACAAGGCAGAGCCGGGCTGGGCTCCTCTCTGCATTTATAAAGCCAGTCTGAAACGATGCGCAAACCCAATTTCAGGAGCTGAATTGCATTTTTAGCTCTGAAAAGACTTGATGAAATTTGAAGGTGGAATGGGCTCGGTGCCTGAGCTGCCCCGCTGACTTTAAAGGGGGCTGGCTCTGAAGTGTGGTGGCACTAATTTATATATAGCTGAGAGCTGCTAATGTGCCTATTAAGAGAAAAGAACCAGCAGCTCTGCTCCCTGAATTTCTGTTAAGTTTTTTTTCCCTTCAAACATGGTATTAATGCAGACAGACTATGTTCACATTTTGATTAATTTTCTTTTAATTTATTATTAGCACTTCACCTCGCAGCCAAGCTGGGAGCAATTTGCTGTCTGCAAGGTAGAGGTGACCCAGCAATGTGCTCTAGGAGTCAGGAAGGCCAATGGTCTCCTGAGGGGCATGGAGAAGAGTGTGGCCACCAGGTCAAGGATAGTTCTCCTCCCCTCCACTCGGCCCTGGTGAGGCCACCTCTGGAGTAATGGATCCACTTCTGGGCTCCTCAGTTCAGGAGAGAGAAGGAGCTACTGGAGAGAGTGCAGCGGAGGCTCTGAAGATGCTCATGGCACTGGAGCATCTGTGTGGCCAGGAAAGGCTGAGAGCCCTGGGGCTGTTCAGCTGCAGAAGAGCAGCCCCAGAGGGGAGCTAAGCAAGGCTGAGCAAGAGCTCAAGGGCCCCTGGGGGGCGAGAGGCTGGGGCCAGACTCTGCTCAGGGGTGCCCAGCGCCAGGACGAGGGGCACCGGGCACCGACTGGAACCCAGGAGGTTCCCTGGGAGCAGGAGGAGAAACTGCTTTGGTGGGAGGGTGGCAGTACCTGGCCTACCCCATTTTCTTCTGAAGGCGTTTACACAGTGTCATTTATAAGAGATGAACCCACGCTAAGGAGGTGATGCAAATGTAGTTAACCTGCTTTTTTTTCATCCTCTCTTTCCATTCTGAAATCCCAGCTTTCAATCTTTCAGATACAAGCCAGCAGCACGTGGTGCTGTAGCTCCATGCTTAGGGTGTCTGCGCTTCAGCATCTACAAAATCTCATTTTTACATCGCTTTTAGGCCTGTGACTGTCCAAAGTGGGATTAAAAAGGAAACCTAATCCCGTTATGCAACGCAGCCTGGGCTGCCCAGAGCTGCTGTCTGAACAGACAATATCCCGGGCTCCGCGCAGGACGGACACTCAGGCTGCCGGTGGGAGAATCCTGCAGGGACTCGACCGAAGGACAAAGGCTGTATTTCTCCACCTGTCCACACAGACTGCCCAAAAAAACCCTCAACAGAATGTTTAACTCCAGAGAAGTTGCACAGCAAAAAGAAAAAAAAATAAAAATATGGGGCAGCAAAGCAAAGGAGAATAATTCCAGGCAAGCAGCTTTTCCACAAAGCAGTAATATTTTTAATCCTATCTCATTTCTGTCCTGCTGTTACCAACTTCAGTGCATTGTTAAAAGACATCATTAAGATACGTTACAGCACCATTTAGGAATCTTTCAAGCAGCAGATATGAAACTAAATCAAAGAAATGTCGATGGTATGCCTAAATAAACAAAAAAAAAAAATTAAAAAAAAATCAGATATTAACAAATCCTATACGCAGCAAAATCCAAACCAGTACGTGCTGGGGCATCTGGGGTAAAGTCCACCAAGGGGAGTGGACTTTTCTGTAGCTAAAAAGTATCATAATCTTCTTCACTCCGAAGTTCTTAAGATCTTTAGGGCAGATCAGACACTTGATTTGATTTGCAACGAACCCTCTGAAATAGTAGAAATGGCTCCGTTGTCCTGGAGTTACGTGGTGCTTTAAACCCAAGATTATTTGCACTGTAATCATAGCAATGAATATTTTTTTTTAAATATTCTCTAATAATCTCAGAGTTGCACAATTTTGTAAAAAATTGCAAAACCCGCTAAAATAACCATTTAACATCATCAGAAGCAGTTTTCCCCATGGGAATTTTCCATTCAGAAGCAAGAGATCACATGAAAAGACAATTTTTCTCCCACTTAACGACGACGACAAGAACAGAAAGGAGATTTCTCTCTGGATAAGGAGACCGCGAACGCGGCCGTGACGTGTACGGACCGCGTCTCGCTCCGACCAAAAGGCAAAACCGTTCCTTTCTTACCTGCTACTGAGTTGGGCCGCGGCATCAGGTAAAGAGGAATCGACTGCACGGACTGGGACAGGACTGTCTCCAGGTTCCTCTCCGGGATTTTGTTCAGGCTGTAGGTGGAGGCCGTCATGTTCTCGTCCACGCGGTACAAGCAGGAGTCCATGCTGGATTTCTGGGACTGCCAAGGTTTCAGGTTTCCTCCAGATCCAAGCTCTTTGCTGCTTTCCCCGCCGTATTTCGTGCGTTCCACATTTTCAGAGTAGCTCGTCAAAGTAGCTTGAAGGGAGAAATTATAAACCAAATGAGTAACAAAGAAAGAGGGACTCGCACGCGGCTGCCCTGCGCCGAGCTGGGCAACGCCAGAGCCAAAACCGATGCTCATCAAATTTTCCACGTTCACATAAATCAAGAGATCAGGGAATTTAATTTAATGATGCTGGTTCTGCTTACTACTTCTACAAGAACATCGAGGCTCGAATGTTTTGGCTCAGACCGTTAAAAACCATTTGTAATCACAGAGTATTAGAAATTCTGTGCAGCGTCGTCTCCCGGAAAGGGCAGGAACTAGGAAGGAACCCAGATTACCAGCGCTGGGTTTATCTTTTCATTTGCATCACTCTTATCACCTTTTCAGGGCCTGTTTGCAGAAGTTTATAACCTTGCAAGGCGTGACGCCGACTTGCATGAACAACCAGCTCTCGTGGATTAGTTTGGTTCAGAAACCGAATCAAATCTCTCATTTGATTGACAGCAGGCTTTTATGAAGCTTTGACTGTAATCCACACATTTTCCCCTATATTCTTTCTTTTTCCAGAGCGGGATTGTCGGTATATTGATGTTCACACCGGGAAGTGACAATACTCTGCTGATCCACACCATGAACATCATCTCCCCGCTGGTAATTTCTCTTCTGGGTTCTGATGGAGTTATGCCCTGACTGGAACTCCCTTTGGGCTTGTGACTTTCCCTTCACTTTTAGTCTCCCCTATTTCACTCAAGGTCATAATCAGACCTCTTCAGTCACTGAGAGAGGGTCCCCACGCCCACACCAACTTATCCAAGTGTGTCAAGCTTGCCTGCTCCCTAATTTAGAGGGGGGGAAAGGAAGAAAGGAGAGGGGGGGAAAGGAAGAAAGGAGAGGGGGGAAAAGGAAGAAAGGAGAGGGGGGAAAAGGAAGAAAGGAGAGGGGGGAAAAGGAAGAAAGGAGAGGGGGGAAAAGGAAGAAAGGAGAGGGGGGAAAAGGAAGAGGAGGAAAAAGACTTGCAATTCTTACTGTGTCTGTTCTTCATCCATCCCAACAAGCTCCACTCAGCTTCAACCTTTACTCCTATTTCCAGTCCTGAGAAATAAACCAGTAGGTTTCCTGGCCAGGCAGTGGGATCAGGATCCTTGTATCTCACCAACTGTTCCAAAATTTTGCTGTTTTTGTAACGTATTTTGAAATCTAAACCCAACACATCAACTGCCAAGAACCAGTGGGTTTTTTGCTGGCATTCAAACACAGGTTTGCTGTCAGGTAAAGACATCTACGCTTCATAGCACAGGACAAGAAGATAAAGTCAAGAAAGAGATGTTCTCAGATTCCTCTTGCTCGCTTATAATTGTTTAATATTGAGAATAAGTTTGAAATAGTCTTCTAGAAAAGTTTGGTTTCAACGTCTGGGTTTGCAGTGCTAAGTATAGCATGTTGTCTGCTCACAGAAAACAAATTAATCCATTAAAATCCATTAATTTTAAAAATTATCTCAGTGTATGCCTATTTAATCTTTGTAGAAACACATCAGCAGCTGAAAGCAGCCGTCTTCCAATACATCAAACTGAGGAAAACCAAAATAACTACGTGTCAAAATAAGTTTCTTCTAAATGAAGCAACAAAAAAGAGAAAAGAAAAAAAAAAAAAGAGCTAATCAATCCTGCTGGTCCCTTCTTTAATTGTCAATTTGTGTTCATTTTAAACATAATTTTCACTGTTTTGCACTAAAGCTGTTTTATGTGCAAACTCTTCATTGAATCAGGTATTTAGGATTGTTCCCTGTGGATTAATTTACCTTCTGAACAGCCCTGGATGATGTAAGTACTGCTACGCAGGCTGGAAGCGATTGCTCTACAGGCTTAATCTCTTCTAGGAGTTATTTTAAACCAAACCAATGTTGACTTTATTTAAAAGGCAAAAGCATAAGGTGAGCTCCGAGTCGGCAACGTGAACTGACACGCAGAGCACGTCTCCTGGGGGACCTGCGGCCTACCCATGGCTCGGAAATCACGACGTCACAAGCAAAAGCTGAGAAAGCAACGGCTCATTTCAGAAATTTCCCATTATCTGCAGCGGTAAGAAGTTGGTAATGCAGAGCTGGTAAACACAAAGAGAGCGCAAAGGTTTGGTCTGCTCTGAAGCACTGAGTTGGACAAGATGATCCTACTGCAAATATAATATTTTATTTCATTCTATTCCATTCCTCGGGCAGAAAGAACTTCATCTCTGACCCCAAAACACCCACAACCAGAACGAAACACTGCAAAATAACATTCTTTCTGCAAGTTTGCCATACTCATACCAAAAAGTTTTCAGAGCTGCAGAGGATGTTCTAGGACAGGGTGCGTGCCCTTGCAGTTCGGATGCGTGAGGATATCTCCCCATCACCTCCTGCGCTGGTCTCCACCGGGATTAACCGCGCTTCAGAGGGCTGTGCGGGGAATGAAGACCCACCCTCGGGGTGACTCCTGCTCACAGCCACAACAGGACTCCCGTTGCATCGTTCATTTAGCTAAATCGTATCTACGTGATAAAAGTACTCTGGGCCTTCATCCAGACGCGGAGAAGTTGATTGAGACGGGCAACGGCAGCTAGAAAGAAACATGACGACATTGCCATTCGTACTTCTATCGTCAAGTAGGTTTTGTACATATAGAATACAGAAAAATAATAAAATTCAGGGGTTCTCGGGATGAGAGGGGTCACACCCTCAGGAGAAGGAGAACCCCCATCCCCCAGGAGGCTCAGAGCATCCCTGCCACCGGAAACGGGAAAATGTCAATGGAATTGTCACTGATGGAGATAAGAGAATTAAAACTCACCTAACACAAGTTTTAAACAAGAAACAAATGGTTCTTCAGATATTGCCAGAAAATTTCTTACTGGTCCTATGAATTTTTTACAATGAGGGTGGTGAGACACAAGTTTCCTAAAGCGGTTGTGGGTCGCCCATCATCAGAAGAGTTCAAGGTCAGGCTGGACAGGGCTTTGAGGAATCTCAACTAGTAAAAGATGTCCCAGCCCGTGGCAGGGGGGTTGGAACGAGATGATCTTCGAGGTCTCTTCCAACCCAAATCGCTCTTATGATTTTTAAACCCAAGGACACCTAAAATCAATCAACAGTTCAAAAAAATGCAACCTCTTAACAGCACACTCTAAATTTTGAGAAGAAACTGACAACTTCAAATCCATCAAAGAACAGGAATTTTTGCCTTAAGCCCTCTGCTGAGAGGCAGATCTTTCAAGCCTGAGTCTCTAACGGACCATACCCAGCACAGCAGGTTACGTGATGGGACACGTTGAGCCGGGGGTGCCACGAGGTGAGAAGGGCTGTGAGAGAACGTGAGTTTATGGGAGGCTCTGAATCCAGCCAGAAAGCACAGCCTTGGTGAAAAAAAATAAAATAAAAAAATAAGGCTGAACATTGCAGCACCTGGGCCCTGCTCCATCGGAGCCAGCGAGCTGCCATCACAGAGACCCCGGCACGTGCCGGTGGCCGTCGGGAGCAGAGGGGACGTCGTTGTCTCGTGGAGGCACGAAGAGGATTGTCGCAGGGGACGGAGTGCGATGGGGGCAGCAAACATGTGAAACCTGGGAGCCCTGGAGAAACAGCTGAGGGGCTCCAGAGCACTAAAGTCATACATATAAATATAGATCTGTGTGAGTATATATATATTTTATATATATATATATATGCATGCATTTCCAGTCTCAGCTGGTGCACAGTCTCACTACCTAACGCAAACACAGACAGAATTTGAGGCATCTAAAAGATGTGAGCGCTCTAAAACTCACTAATGAACAATAACCCAGAAAGACTCTACAGAGAGGACTCAGCGCCGTGCCCCTTTGCAATCCCCTCTGCGGATTTGCTGTCTCCCTTTCCACAAGATTTCACCACCACCCCCTGCACCAGCACGACCTGCACCACTCTGGGCTCTTTGAAGACACGCGGACACCGATGCCAGAAGAGGACACACTCCAGAGGCTGGAGTCCCTCCCTTTACAATCCTACCTGGCTTGGAATACTCAAGATTTACGTCTCCGTCTCCCTCAGCGGAGGACTTGCCTATGTCAAGCTTTCTTTTTCAAACTTGGCTCGTTTCCCTCAGTGAAACGTTTTGATTAGAACCTTTTGCAAATAAGGCGGTTTAAAAACTTTTTATTTCTTTGGGAAAAAAACCAGAACTGTATCAAAGCAGCAGTTCATCCAAGACAGCACTACAGATGCTGCTGCAGCCAGTATTGCACGTCTTGGGGAGTTCTGTGTATTTACAGGACAGTAAATATTATTTCTCACTTAGTTTCAAGCTGGTCTGTGCCCTGGGGCATGAGGTTTTTACCTCTACTTGTCTGGAGTCAAACATCTGAGGGGATTTTTACCACCCCACCCAATTCTCCTTGAGGCAGAGATGCCTGGAAAACATCACCCTTTACATTCACCTTTCAGAACGAACTGCAGGAGAACGAAGCTTTTATAGTTACCACTCCATGATCAGCAGCAGTTGCAACATTAATTATATATATTTATGTCTTCAGGACATGGTTTAGGGGTCATGGTGGATGTTTAGTGGATGGTTGGTCCNACTCATACCAAAAAGTTTTCAGAGCTGCAGAGGATGTTCTAGGACAGGGTGCGTGCCCTTGCAGTTCGGATGCGTGAGGATATCTCCCCATCACCTCCTGCGCTGGTCTCCACCGGGATTAACCGCGCTTCAGAGGGCTGTGCGGGGAATGAAGACCCACCCTCGGGGTGACTCCTGCTCACAGCCACAACAGGACTCCCGTTGCATCGTTCATTTAGCTAAATCGTATCTACGTGATAAAAGTACTCTGGGCCTTCATCCAGACGCGGAGAAGTTGATTGAGACGGGCAACGGCAGCTAGAAAGAAACATGACGACATTGCCATTCGTACTTCTATCGTCAAGTAGGTTTTGTACATATAGAATACAGAAAAATAATAAAATTCAGGGGTTCTCGGGATGAGAGGGGTCACACCCTCAGGAGAAGGAGAACCCCCATCCCCCAGGAGGCTCAGAGCATCCCTGCCACCGGAAACGGGAAAATGTCAATGGAATTGTCACTGATGGAGATAAGAGAATTAAAACTCACCTAACACAAGTTTTAAACAAGAAACAAATGGTTCTTCAGATATTGCCAGAAAATTTCTTACTGGTCCTATGAATTTTTTACAATGAGGGTGGTGAGACACAAGTTTCCTAAAGCGGTTGTGGGTCGCCCATCATCAGAAGAGTTCAAGGTCAGGCTGGACAGGGCTTTGAGGAATCTCAACTAGTAAAAGATGTCCCAGCCCGTGGCAGGGGGGTTGGAACGAGATGATCTTCGAGGTCTCTTCCAACCCAAATCGCTCTTATGATTTTTAAACCCAAGGACACCTAAAATCAATCAACAGTTCAAAAAAATGCAACCTCTTAACAGCACACTCTAAATTTTGAGAAGAAACTGACAACTTCAAATCCATCAAAGAACAGGAATTTTTGCCTTAAGCCCTCTGCTGAGAGGCAGATCTTTCAAGCCTGAGTCTCTAACGGACCATACCCAGCACAGCAGGTTACGTGATGGGACACGTTGAGCCGGGGGTGCCACGAGGTGAGAAGGGCTGTGAGAGAACGTGAGTTTATGGGAGGCTCTGAATCCAGCCAGAAAGCACAGCCTTGGTGAAAAAAAATAAAATAAAAAAATAAGGCTGAACATTGCAGCACCTGGGCCCTGCTCCATCGGAGCCAGCGAGCTGCCATCACAGAGACCCCGGCACGTGCCGGTGGCCGTCGGGAGCAGAGGGGACGTCGTTGTCTCGTGGAGGCACGAAGAGGATTGTCGCAGGGGACGGAGTGCGATGGGGGCAGCAAACATGTGAAACCTGGGAGCCCTGGAGAAACAGCTGAGGGGCTCCAGAGCACTAAAGTCATACATATAAATATAGATCTGTGTGAGTATATATATATTTTATATATATATATATATGCATGCATTTCCAGTCTCAGCTGGTGCACAGTCTCACTACCTNAAACCAGAACTGTATCAAAGCAGCAGTTCATCCAAGACAGCACTACAGATGCTGCTGCAGCCAGTATTGCACGTCTTGGGGAGTTCTGTGTATTTACAGGACAGTAAATATTATTTCTCACTTAGTTTCAAGCTGGTCTGTGCCCTGGGGCATGAGGTTTTTACCTCTACTTGTCTGGAGTCAAACATCTGAGGGGATTTTTACCACCCCACCCAATTCTCCTTGAGGCAGAGATGCCTGGAAAACATCACCCTTTACATTCACCTTTCAGAACGAACTGCAGGAGAACGAAGCTTTTATAGTTACCACTCCATGATCAGCAGCAGTTGCAACATTAATTATATATATTTATGTCTTCAGGACATGGTTTAGGGGTCATGGTGGATGTTTAGTGGATGGTTGGTCCTGACGATCTTGAAGGTCATTTCCAACCTTAACGATTCTACGATACTATATATAAGGATTTATAACGTCTCAAGTAGGAACTAGGGATGTCGCTGCTTTAAAGAAATAACTTCAGCAAAGTAGTGAGCTTCAAAAGTTGCACTGAAATAAGGTACTAAACACACTCCTGTGAACTCTGCAAGCCAACCTCATCCCGCTCGTCTCCGGTAACATTCTAAGCCACCACTCGCCTTATCGCACTAGAGATGTCCCACCTCACTTGTACCAGTCGGCAAGGAGGCAAATAAATTTTTTCCCCCCTAATCTACATAAGCCACAGAAGACTACACCTAAATATAGCTGTGCCAGCCCAGAGCGCCCCAGGGAGCTCGGCTGCCAAACAGCAGAGTTTGGCCGGGAGAAAGCAGAAAGCATAAACCCCAAACCTTGCCTGAGGGAGGTCAGCAGCCTCGGGCAGTCACGTGCAACCCACGGCCCAACAGCCCCTGGAGTGCTCAGTGCTTTTAGAAGAACATTGTTCTCTGCTGGACACCATCAGCCAGTGAGTTTAAGGCTTCCCCATGGGAAAAAAACCAAATACCCTTAAGTTTGCTCTGCTCAGGGCTTGAGGTAAGAATTCACATCGCTCTTTGCGTGTTTCACTTCTCTTACAACACTGGTCTCAAATAGGGGGGAAAAAAAGTAAAAACAATCACTGGTTTAATTCATATAAACAATCCTGTAAAAAGACAGAGATTAAACTGGTAAACCCATTTCTGTTTCAAGCCTCGAGGTATTATAAATCACGCCAAGTACACAAAAGGTCTTCAGACATCACGAAAAATACCTTGACAGTAGCATCACGCTGACCTCACGCTGGTTCTGTTCTAAATCTGAATTCCCTGCTGCACCGGCTGCCAAGAGGGATGAAGAACGGCAGGAACGCCTCGGAGGGTTCGTACCTGCGTGCGACTGGGACTAGAAACGCGAGGCCTGGGTAAAAGAGCCTCTCAACAGAGCGAGACGCTCCCACCACCAGAGCACAACTCACCCCAAATACCCTGTTCCTGAGACAGAACAGAGCAGCAAAGCTGTCTTTATAAACTTGTTTATCACTTGCAGAAACAAGGTTTTTAAGCACAGTCTGCTGTTGTAAACACTAAAGAAATCTCTTCAAAAGGATCCAAATCTAATAGAGAGGCAGCAGTCTTGATGGCTGATTTACCAAAGCACCACAAAAACCCCCCACATGCTCCTAAGTATTATTATTTATATTTATCCCTCTTACAAAAGCACACACGCACATCTGGAGTAACGTCTCTGCCACATCTCTTGTACGAGGCCAGGCTGAGAGGGTTGGATCTGTTCAGCCTGGAGAAGAGAAGGCTCCGGGAAGACCTTCTTGGGACCTTTCAGGACTTCAAGGGGGTCTGTCAGAAAGATGGGGACAGACTTTTGACAAGGGGACATAGCTATAGGGTGAGGGGTGATGGCTTCAAATTGAAAGAGGGTAGATTTAGATTAAAAATTAGGAAGAAATTCTTCACTGTGAGGGTGGTAAGACACTGGAAGAGGCTGCCCAGGGAAGTTGTGGATGATCTCTCTCTGGAAGTGTTCAAGCCCAGGCTGGATGAGGCTCTGGACAACCTGCTCTAGTGGGAGGTGTCCCTGCACATGGCAGGGAGGTTGGAGTTGGATGATCTTGAAGGTCCCTTCCAACCCAAACCATTCTACGATCCTTCTAACTCTATGTCAACTCCCATCACCTTCTTGATTCAGTGCCCTCTCTGTGGTGTCCACCTTCTGGATCCTTCTTTATTTTTGCCTGTCTCATCAACATCAGTTCACTTTTTTTTTTCTTCTTTAGCATCAACAAGGACAATTTTCTTCTTTTTTTTAAGTCCACCACAGTCTTGTAACTGGTTTTTCAATTGTAAGATTTAAAGAAGAAAGCAGAACGGAGTCATAGAGTCAAGTAGGGGTGAGGTGCGCACAAGGGGAGGGAAGTTATTTGTATATTTGGCAATAGTTTTTTGGGCAAGCTTGGATCACTGCGAAGCTTTTCAGAACCGTGAAGGTTAAAATCTTGTTGCTCTGAAAAGAAGAGCTGAGAGCTCCATCTAATCTCACGCCATCAACAGCTAAAACATTAAAGAAAAGCCACTTAGCGCAGTATCCAAAATAACACCGTGGGAGTTGAGAACACTGAATTTTCCTCTAGCTGTCTTCTGATCTGTCTTTTCAGTTTATTCTTTCTTTCAATTTTTCACTTTTTTTTTTTCCCCTCCTATCTACCAGGCTGGACCATAAACTGAAGCAGATTTCACAGCTCAAGTGTAATATCTGTTCTGTGCCACTTCCTCCAGCTTTGAACACTCCTCTTCCTCCTTTTTTTTCTCCGAGGAACGTAACAAACACCTGTAGCTGACCCATTATCTACCCAGTATTAGAGGACCAGATTTTGGTGTCAAACCCAACACGGACATCAATCACGAACCATGTCGCACGCGCACGCACGCGTTCGCCTTCTGCTTGAATTGCCCTTTTAATGAAACGGAGAAAATTGAATTGGGATTCAGGGACGGCGTCCTTTTGTACTTTGTGTGGTTGGGATTCTGTGTCCCCACTAATTTTCCTCAAGAGCTGATGAGACCCCTGATAAATAAAAAGCCTCCCTTGTCACCTCCTAAACTGTCAGCCCCATCGCCTGCAATAGGCAGATGTATTAGTGAATAAAAGCTCATTATTCATTAATACTTGACATTTTTCAGGGAGCTCCTCCTTTGGGGAATGAGCCCAAATGGAAGCTGGCTAGATTTAATTCTTTGAAATCATATTCATTATTAACTAAGCATTTCATAATACTGATGAGAATGTCAAAATTTAAATGCTTTAGCTCTAAGATCACACAAATATTTAACCTGAGTTAAATTTATCTTGATGTGTCTTTTGAGCTGCTCTTTGTTCCCTTCCCAACGCAGTTAAACTTGCAAACAAATCTATCTTGGTTTATTGTCAGCAGCATCTACTCTGCTTCGCACGCTCTCTAGATGAATTCATTAGCAAACCTATTTTTAACCCACGAACACAGAAATCTGCAGAAAGCAGCAACTTGATAAAACCTCAGGAGTCAGAGTCAAAAACCGCAAGGAAAAGGAACTTAAACAAACAAACATGAAAAATCTCCATGCCAGGGACCTCCAGGCGGGGTGGGAGTCCTTTATATGTCGTTCTTGATCGTAAAACTCCACAAAATCTAAGGGAAGGCAACCGGTCCACGTGGGATTAGACCTATGGACATCCCTGCGGCAGCGGGGCAAGAGGATTTACACAGCTCCCTGGTTTCCCTTGAAGCTGCTTTGCCATCATACCTATTTCCCTGCTCAAGATGATCCCCCGACCGACGCAGCGGGGAACGCGGTGCAGATCGGCGCAGGACTCGTGTTCAGGAGAAGCGCTGGGCCCGTTTCACACCGGAGCAAATTCCAGCACTTCGACAGGAAGAGTCGACACGGAAAGCAGCCGTTCTCCTAACACCCCAGGGAGACCGACATGAAGTGCTGCCTGAACATCACAAGCACTCGAGTAAGCAGCTTCCCATGCGGGCAATAAATGTTTCCTGGTTTATTTTGCAGGCTTGCTGAGATTGCTGGGGATTTTCTTCTATTCTGCTGCATTTCCAGCAGCAAAACTTTACAGTCCGCTTCTACGGGGACGTGAAAGTGCAAAGTTCCCCCGCAGCAGCACGTGGTTCTTCGACCGGTTTCCTTTTCAGTAGTAGATTTTTGAACATTAACAGTTGGCTGCTTTTACATAGCGAGAGCCAAAAAATCCTGGAAGCTATTCAGAGGTTAAAGTCAGGTCAGCATTTTCACCAGCCATTCTGGTTTCCATGAAGAGGATTTAGTGGCTTCCAGGAGAAAGGGCTGACTTGCTCCTATCTCTCCTCTTGCCTCACCTCCTCCCTCCCCCATTTCCCTCCTTTTACAAGTAAGAGCATCTGAATTTGAAGATCTGGACCTTGTAACATTTTTTTTAGTACCCATTCAACATAAGTAGACTGACCCGAACTCCACTGTAGAGGATCTACATTTTCAAAGCAAGTCTGTTCTAACCCAAGCAGTGCATTTATTAAAGTCCTCGGCAAGCATGAAATAGTCCCTGTGCTGTGCAGATTAGAGATAGGACACGCTTGTTCTCTGATAATTGGAATTATGTAAGAGGTGACACACAAATGGACTCCAAGAGGACAAGTCACCAGAGAAAACTCGACTGGTTAGAAGACGAGAACAGCAAGATTCCCACTCCAGACACCTTGGTGTATAGGTACCTTCTTAATGCGTGGCATTTGGAGTCTAAAGAGCCACACTCTGATTTAGCTCTGAGAAATTACTGCTGTGTCTAGCAATACAGAGATGGAAAATCGGCTTAACGTGTACAAAAACATTTTACGCCGAGGAAAATCACATGGAGAGAAGCAACGATCCATAATGGTGTAAGGGTCGACTTCCCACCTTGATTTAACTGTTACCTGTCCTTTGCTAATTCTCAAATAGTACATCAACCCTCTGGGACGCACATTAAAGCCTCTGTGTTTTTAAAAGATGAAATGTGGTGGCAGGATTGCGAGATTTGGAGGTGATGCTTGTTGCGGGTCAGGAGTGATAAGTAAGAAAGATCAAGAGACCTTCCTAAAAACGTAACTTTTATCAAGATGAGTAAGAAATATATTGGAGCTGCCTATTATAAAAATACACCTTCTTGGAGCAAAGGAGCTAAAAATTTAAATCACTTCTTTGGGAAAAGGAGGGATCATGACTCAGGAAATATAAAATACCCAGGGAAATGTTCATTTCTTTTTTACACGCAAAAGTGGCACAAAAACATAAAAGTGGCTTTGACAAGGAAATCTCTGACAGATTTACACTTTTGAGGTACCACATCAAGCTGCTCAGCCCAAAAGCCATGTCATTACAGTCCGAGAACAAACACCAACAGGCAGATCTGTCCAATAATCAAGGAATGGAACCAAAACGAAAACCTGATCCCCGACCTGGGATGAAGGAGCTGATGTGTCCCTAAAGGGGAGAGCAAAGCCCGAGGTGGGTTTTGCTTCCTACACGTGGACAATTTGTCTGCTCTGTTTTGCAGAGAAAATAATTCTCAGGAATTACTGTCCTGCAGAGAGCACCTTTCCAAGCTGCCACACATCCAATTCCCATCCCAGCACGAGGGCAATGACCAGTTTGTGCATCCACCTCCCGCTCAGACTGACCTTACGCTGGCAGAAAACAGCAGAGGTGCAGAAAACCAACAGAAAACCTCCCCCTTTTTTATTTTTTTTTAGCTCCTGGAAAGTAAGATTTCACAATTTGTTACAGCTGTTCAGTTTCTATCAAATGCCAGAATAAGAAGGAGCTTAAAACGTTATTGTCAAAATAAACTGGGGGAGGAAACGAGGAGAAGGAGGCTCTTGGTTTCCTTTGAGTGCGATCGCTAGCAGAGGAAAATGCTGCTTTTTGAAAGCCTTGAGAAGTGCTTCCTCTACTCCACACAAACATATCTGTATACATTTTTTCCATCTGGGATACATTAACATAGCCCAGGGATAAGCCACCTTCTACTACTTCCAAAGTTTCCATGGGAAAACCTAAATTCCTGACAAAAGAACCTTTAAGAGGGAACTTTCTTCATGCAGGGAAAAAAAAAAATAATGTTTCAGACTTAAAAATGAATTACTACAGATCTCCTGAAAAACAGGGTAAGGTAGAAAGCCTGAGCAAAAAGATTCAACACGTTCTCGCACCGGGAATTAGGATCGTGCTGACGCTTCTCTGACACAAAGGTGTACCAAAAAGGCCACCTGGCCCTCCTCAGGCCTTCACGTGGACCAAGAACTCCAGATGAAACCAAGAACTCCAGATGAAACCAAGAACTCCAGATGAAACCAAAGTGCAGTAACCCACCATTTTGTCACCTGCCAAGCGACCACGAGGGCCAGCCCAGCCCAACATGACCGCACAGCAAACGTCGACGGGTCTCAGGAGTAAGAGCAGCTCAGTATAGCAGAGGATATTTTTTTTTTTGCTGATCCTGCTGCTCCACTTCAGGCTTCATTCAGGTCTTAGATTCCATTCACAGCCCTGCCAGAGGTAAGACCCACCTGGAATCGAGCGTCTACTTTTACTCACTATGATCCTCCAGCCCAACGAGGGGCTGCTGTTGGACAGGGTGAAGCTGCGATCGTGGGACACGGCAGTGTGACCCACCCTTCATTCTCTGCTCACAAAGCCTCTTCCCAGAATTCATTAAACTACTTCATTCTGCAGCTCACAAGAGTTTACAGATGGGCATTTTAAGATCGCGCCCGCAGAAGTGCGACAACGGTTGCTGTGGCATCCAGGAGCTGAACTAAACCCAGATTCTCTGATCGGCCAAGCAAAATATTCATCAGCAGTACAAATAAACTCCCTAAATTCTCAACCTTCCTTTCTCTTTTTTGTTTTTTAAGCACTACAGAAACTGTTGGGAAAGTAAAATTGTAGCTGGAGAAATATAACCAAGTGAGGACCTTCCTGCCTGACGCTCCACAGACACCACTTTTTTCTGATGGTGCCTTTACAGTGATTGAACAGAAATGAACTTGTGTCTTTCATTTTCTCAAGATCCTTTACACTCGCAACCTACAGATCACTCGAATGAAAAACCTGTCACAGCTGCTACAGAAATTCACTGAGATTTGTGTTAATTTAATCCAACTCCTGCCCAAGGCTGGGCTTAAGCAAAACAGTCAGTTTTGAGGTGCAGAGTCACTGAGAAGGTGGCAGTGACAGTCACAGGCACAGAGAGAACCAGTCTTTTATATTTATCATCACATAATCCAATAGTATTCGAACGACGAAAGTGATGCTGTCGTTCATTCTCTTTCCCCTGACATCAAAGAACGTGGCTATGGATGAAATGGCAGGAAAGAAGGAAAAGGTTGAAAAAAATAGATGACTAAAACTACTTGAGGTAGTAGGAGGGGCTGGCAGCCCCCCGTAACAGCCATTGCCTTGGCACTGAGACCATCTCATCCTTCTTACTGGACCAAAAAGCTTGTGACTTTCTAAATTGGCATCTCCACATCCCTAACTGCAGGCCTGGCCCTGCCTGCTCTTCCTTCCCACAGGCTAAAGAAAAACTCTCAGCACCACACTGTTATCCTGGAGAAACTTGTCAGCTTGGAGGATAATGAGAAGCAGGAGGGCCAAAAAAAGCCCTTAACCCATCCTGCCTAGACTCAAGCAGTAGGTGGGTGTGGGAGCTGCTGAGATGCATGAGTCAAGAGGGGAGATTTCGACTGAATAGAAGGAAGACATTTCTTATGCTCAGGGTGGTGAGAGCCCGGCCTGGGCTGCCCACAGAGGTGGTTGCTGCCCCATCCCTAGAACCATTCCAGGGAGGTTGGATGGGGCTCAGAGCAACCTGCTCGAGTTGCAGATGTCCCTGCTCCCTGCAGGGGGTTAGACTAGGTGACCTTTAATGGACTGCACAGCTTGCAGTCATTCCTTCTGGTCCTGTCACAGCCACCAGGGAGAAGAGGCTGCCCCTTCCTCGCTCCAACCTCCTGTCAGGGAGTTGCGGAGAGCCAGAAGGTCTCCCCTCAGCCTCCTCTTCTCCAGACTGAACAGCTCCAGCTCCCTCAGCTGCTACTCATAGGACTTGTGCTCTAGGCCCTCCGGGAGCCTCGTTGCCCTTCTCTGGCCACACTCCAGCACTTCTGTGTCCTTCTGATAGTGAGGGGCCCAGAACTGAACACAATATTCCAGGTGTGGCCTCACCAGTGCTGAGTACAGGGGGACAATCACCTCTCTATCCCTGCTGGCCACAGTGTTTCTGATACAAGCCAGGAGGCCAGTGGCCTTCTTGGCCACCTGGGCCCACTGCTGACTCCTATTAATCGACTATCGATCAACACCCCCAGGTCCTTTTCCAACTTGCAGCTTTCCAGCCACACATCCCCAAGTCTGGAGCTTCCCATGGGGTTGTTATGACCCAAGTGCAGGACCCGGCACTTGGCCTTGTTGAACCTCATACAATTAACCTTGGCCCAATGATTCAACCGGTCTAGATGCCACTGTAAAGCCTCCCTATCCTCCAGCAGATCAACACCCACCAGGGTGTCATCCACAAATTTACTGAGGGTACACTCGATCCCCTCATCCAGATCATTAATAAAAATATTCAAGAGAACAGGCCCTAGTACTGGGGAACGCCGCCAGATTTAGCTGCGGTCGCTCCGACTCTTTTGGTCCGTCCGTCCGGCCAGCCAGTATTTATCTAAAATATCTAAATACCTAAAATATCTAAATATCTAAAATATCTAAAATAACACACGTTAAACCGACGCAGCAGATGACTGCCTGGCTCGGCAGTAGGGCGAGGAGGAGAAGAATGAGGGCACTCACCGATGATCCCGCTGTCTCTGCTCTCCAGGGTGGAGGTGGGGCTGGTGACGGCGCCGTAGGTGCAGTCCTTGGTGGTGACGCTGGTGCTGACGGGCGGGAGGGTGGAGCAGGGGCTGCTGGCGGGCGGCGAGGCCGTGCTGCTGGTCAGCGTGGAGCAGGGGCTGATGCGCTGCGTCACCGCCGAGCTCTGCAAAACGGGAACACGTCACTCACTGCGGCCCGTACTTGAGGATCGGCATTGGATGGAGAAGTTCAAAAAGGGCTTTAACTGGTCAAAATGGAAACGACCGCTGCAGCACCTCACACACGTGTGGAAGAGAGAGGCACTAGGCCTCCTTTCTGCTTCATGCCTCAGAGATTCCACCTTCCGTGTTCAATAGGAACCAGGAAAAACACAACTAAAGTGGTATTTACCACCCTCCCAAGGCCCTGCTTCCTTAGGAATTTTGGTCATTTTGTTTGTATTCAATTGAAAGTAAAACAAAAGCACAAATAAGCAAGACTTATGATACACTGAGGTAAATTCTGTGCCTCTTTAAGCGGAGATCTCCTGGGTGGTAAGCAGACAGCATGAGCTCACCTTTTCTTACAGCAAGAAACATGACACACAGGAAATCCTACAAAGACCTCTGGGCCGTGTCCGTCTGCTCAGAACTGTCTGTGGGGCTGCAATTTTTATTTTGCTCTGTCTTTCCTCCATTCAAAAGAAAAACCAAAAAACAATGGTGGTTTTACACCCTCGCAAAGAGGAAGCTTGAAAGCCCTTATCTAGATAGGAGACAGGCCTACCCTGCCCTGCCCAGACACGCTTTCTCCACCAGTTAAAGCTTTAAAAAAAAACAACCCAAAACATAATAGGAAAAATGTTGCTCTCCATAATGAAACAAAAAGTGAGGCAGCACCAAAAAAAAAAAAAAAAAAGTTTTAGAAGCTATTTTGGAAAGACTTTGTGAGAAACCTGGAAGAGTTTGTATGTGGGATGCTGTGCATAAAGATTAGTTTATTAAGAAAACAAAATCCTGCTTGAATTTAATTTGAGACAAGCTGCAAGACAAGGCAGAGCCCTTGTTCTAACCACAGGCTACTGGATACAGAAGGGTCCCCAGCAAGAGGTTCTTCTCTCTGGAGAGATGTCCCAGAGCATCTGCAGGCCGTGGAATGTGCTGCACACGGTGACAAGGGCAGGAGAGGACTCACTGATCACACCGCTGGAAGATGGTCCTGTTTACCCAACACAACAACTTCATCACCCTTTACACTGGGCTTAAGAATCACTTGGAAATAATTTTAAAATGAGCAAACTCAATAGTTTCATAAAATTAATGGTAGGCCCAGACCAGGCATCCTGTCCCCAGTGTGGATCTCAGAGTTGGCACCCTCATGACGAGTCAGGCCAGTGGTCCTTCTCCCCTTGAGTAGGTGAGGATGCATCAAGTAAGGATTTAAAAAAAAATAAAATAAATAAGGGGCTTTTGAGCACGTGATCCTCCGTTAAATTCCATGTATCAGCCTCTGCAGAGGGGAGGTGACCCCATCTCCCCCTGGCTTGGGGGACACTGAAGACCATTGTCATCTCCCCTTTGCGCTCCTGCTGTTTTCAGTCACCAGCCTCAGCGGACAGTATTTTATTGTGTTTTAAAGTCATACTGGTCCCAGGGAAGGAAGAGCAGAGGTCAATTCCCCATTTGGAACTGGCTTAAACGAGATTTCTTTGATTTTGTGTGAATACTTCCCCAATAATCGTATGGATTTGTATTCCCTTCTCCATGTCATTGGAATCCAAGATGACCACAGAGAGCAGTGGGTCGGGGCAGCACCCCCCCCACTGCTTCCCTCCTTTGCATCGATCTCAACTTCATCACAGAGCGCCCCGAACGTGGAGCAGCGCATGGACAACCCAGGGACGAGCTGCTAATGCCACAGCTCCACCGGCAGGCTTTTTATACGAACCGGAGAGATCGCTCCGCACTAGAAAACGAACCGTGTGAGTATTTCCACGATCATTTCTAGTCTCCCTCTGGTATCCATGGAACATAACCCATCAGCGAACGAGGCAGCTGCCATCGCACCGGCTTTTGAAGCACTCCGGAGAGGGAAAGCAACGCTTGGCTCTCCCCACCCAACTTGCCGTGCCGCTTGTAGATCACGGTTATTGTTATTTGCCGTTCTTTTATGTTCCAAGCACTTCTAAGCTCTTTCCTCCCCTCAGCCTTCTAGGAATTGCAGGCAAGTTGACTGCTCCATAAATTCTGGCTCCTGTGTGTTCTGGTTTCACACATTTCTTACATCACCCGTCACACGCTTCCCTGTCAATGAATCTCTTTCATCTTCTCACAGAATCACCAAATGGTTCAGGTTGGCAGAGCCCTTTCAGATCATGAAGTCCAACCTTTCCCCCATCCCTGCCAGGGCACTGCTAACCCCTGTCCCTCAGCACCACAGCTCCAAGGCTCTGAACCCTCTCCAGGGCTGGGGACTCCAGCCCTGCCCTGGGCAGCCTGGGCCAGGGCTTGACAACGATTTGGGGGAAGAAATTTCTCCTAATATCCAAACTAAACCTGCCCTGGTGCAACCTGAGGTCCTTCCCTCTCATCCTATCACTTGTTCTCGGGAGAAGAGCCTGACTTCACCTCGCTCATACTGTAACCTCTTCAGATGTCCAAACACCATACTGATTTTTGTACACCTGTTTTTAATTTTGCAAAATTAATTCTAACTCGTTAATTCTAGTGGCGAAATTAAAAACTACTTGTGTGTCAGTACTCAGAGAAAATATTCCATTGGTTTTCCCCTGTAAAACTATGGGGGTTTATGGTTTTCTCAACAGAACCTAACACAGGCTCTTTTTGGATTGCTGTGATGTACCAAACAGAGGGTTTTGCTGCACTATCCAGTACAGTACGAATGTCTCTTCCAGTTTCTCGCAGCTGGATACACTCCATCAATACACTCCAGCTATTAAATTCATTTTTTCCAATATTCATTTTCTTTAACTCACTGACAGTACAATGAACTGCATAAAGTTTAAGGTAATATTATTTTTGAGGCTCAGACAAAGGCGGCCAAACAGCATCCTGGGCTGTGCTGGGAAGAGCGATGCCAGTGGGTGACACTTCTCCCCTGTGCAGCTGAGGTGGGATCGCAGCTGGAGAGCTGCACCCAGCTCTGCGCTCCCCGGTACAAGAGGCAATGGGGATACTGGAGCGAGTCCAGTAAAGGACCACAGAGATGACTGAAGGATTGGAGCATCTGCCAGAGGAGATTTGAAGATATTCAAACCCAACCGGCGACGGTGCTGAGCAACCTGCTCTGAGCTGGTCCTGCTTTGAGTGGGTGGGTTGAATTAAACCATCTCCAGAGGTGTCTTCCAACCTCATACCACAGCATCTGAAAACTTCAGCAGCTCACAGGTGGGATCCTTCACAATGAAAAGCTTTATTAGTATGAGAAATTCTCTATGTCCTTGTTATTTTAAACAACGCCCTGCTGAAATTTATCTTGGTACTAACAAAATAACACCCGCTAACCTTAAACCCCAGAAAAAAAAAAAATATTCTTTAAAGCAAATTAAAATTCAGTGTGAGAACGGTGCGCTCCTCTTCCCTTCAGCTGCTAACGCCATTGTTTCATGAAATGCCAAAGTGATATTCTTAAAAGTTCTTTTATTCGTGGTGTTATCAACGCAGCTCCTTGAGAACACGCTCCTCGCAACTGGAAATTACTAAAGAACACAGAATATCACTTGGCATTGACTGACATGTTTTATTTTTGTATTGATATAGGAAAATGTTCCTCTCTGCGAGCTTTAAATATAAATTTCCATTGACAGAACATTCTGTATTATTATTATTATTGCCGCTGTTTCATCTGTCACATTTTCACTAAGCTTTGAAAAATTACACTGTTCTGTCAGAGTCGCATTGTCCTTCGTGCTCCTTTGGCAGCCAGCGCAGTTAAAAATTAGTTTTCCCCAAAAAGCAGGAGAAAAAAAAAAAAGATTTATTCCTCAGCATTTGTTGTCTCTCCTTAAGGAAAGCATGATTAAGAAAGGGACAGCACATAAAATACATGATTTCATAGCAATCCGGATCGGAGAATCTATCCTGTGACATATCGAAAATAAGGTTGTTGAATGAAAACTCAATGTGCCAATTTACCCATCGGGGCAGTTTTAGTGAAAACACCTTTATTCCTTATCTCCACTTGAGCTCGAGCGCTGGGGAGACTGCAAATAATTATTTTCTCGCCTGAGAAGGCAAAGCATGGTCAGAATAACAAGCAGCAGTTGAGTCCCGGCTTTCAATACAAAGACGGTTTTCTTTGCTCAGGCCACGTAAATTAAGGCATTAAAACTTAAAAAATGGTTCTCATTTTTAAAATTCGAGTGCAACTAGTAGTCCAAGTCTCAATCAGATTTTAATTAATCAATGATTAATGGAAGGATTCATCTTTGCAAATCCCATAAATGTCTCCCTGCACGATTTTCAACACCACTTTTAAGTAGGGGAGTTGCATAAATTCAATTTGGGAAGGAGAGGCAAAGAAGTTGGGATGCAATTCAGAAGCTGCTTTAGCTTGGGCAGGATTTGTGCACGGCCACTATCCCGAGGCAGCCAGCGGCAGACGGCAAAAGTCAAGGGAGGGCCACTAAGACCATGAGGTGGCTGGATCTTAGGATTATAGGAGGAAAGGTTGATGGAGAGATTCAGCCTAGAGAAGAGACAACTGAACCAGGGAGAGCTGTGGCCTTTCGCTGCCTGCAGGGGTGAGTAGAGAAGACACAACCGCTCTCTTCTCAGAAGCGCAAAGGGAGAGAAAGGCCAAAGCTCTACAGTCACAGGATGTACCAAGGGAAGTTTCTATCAGGTAAAAGGAAAAAAAAAGTCCTTCACAATTGGAGTTGTGAAGCCCTGGAACAGGCTGCCCTCAGACCCTGTTGATGCTCCATCCGTGAGATCTTCAAAACTCGCCTGGACAAGCCCTGAGCAACATGTTCCAACTCGGAAGCGAGCCCTCGGAAGCGAGCCGCGCTTTCAGCAGGCGGCTGGATGAGATGACCTCCAGAGGTCATTAGCAACCTCCAGTATTCTGCGATTCTAGGCAAGTGCTGACAGCAGGAGATGCTCACAAAGAAAGAAAAAAAAATTAACTCGGTAATTGAGGAACCAGCGTCTCTTTATCTTCCTCAGCACACAACCAGCATTCAAAGGGCCTGCAAAACTTTTCCGTGCAAAAATTAGCACACAGCCCAAGATATCCATCTATTTTAGAGGACAACTCTCTGCTGTTTCTCTTTAGATTTTTCTTTTATTTATGTTCCAAAGACATCTTTCGCTTTAGAGAAAAGATGGGATTTTAATTTTTGTCAAAAGGCCACAACAAAAGGAACCATTTATAGCAGAAAGCTCTGCTTGGCTTTGAAGTATTCCGTTCAAATAGGTGCCCGTTAAAAGAACATCTTCTAGCACAATCTATAGTACAATGTAAAGTACATTTCAAATCCACCACGACTTGCATAAAAAAATTGAATGAAAGCGTTAAAAGCTCCAGGAATGTGTTAAAGGCAAAAACTTTACAAAAGCAGGTTCGGGCTTCAGCCCAAGCGGAAGAGCAAAACCTTTCGGTTCGGTCTACGGTGCGGGATCAATAGAGCCCAGGATGCCGCCCTCCACCCTGCGAGCCAAGAGCTCTCCCGGCTTTGTGCCAGGAGCAGTCCTGGGCTTGGTGAAGTAACTTGTCTCCCAGTTTCTTTCCAAGTGGCACAGATTGGAAGAGAGATTCACAGGTGTCACCTGTGGACGGGCATTTGGTCAGCAACCATCTTCGCAGAATCATAGTACGGTTTGGGTTGAAAGGGACCTTTAAAAGTCATCTAGTTCAACCCCCTGCAGGGAGCAGGGCCATCTGCAACTAGAGCAGGTTGCTCAGAGCCCCAGCCAACCTCCCCTGCAATGGGGCCAGGGATGGGGCAGCCACCACCTCTTGGGTCAACCTGGGTCAGGCTCTCACCACTCTCAGTGCCAAAAACCTCTCCCTTCTCTCTCATCTAAATCTCCCTCTTTCAGTTTCAACTCATTCCCCCTTGTCCTGTCCCAACAGGCCCTGCTCCAAAGTCTGTCTCCAGCTTTCTGACAGACTCCTTGAAGTCCTGCAAGGCCCCTAGAAGGTCTCTGCGGAGCCCTCTCTTCTCCAGGCTGAAGAAGCCCAACTCTCCCAGCCTGGCCTCCCAGCAGACGGTTCCAGCCCTCCCAGCATCGCTGGGGCTCTTCTGGCCCCGCTCCAACAGCTCCCTGTCCCTCCTGTGTTGAGGACTCTTCTTGGCGGCCACTTTTCACTGACTTTTTTAAGTCCTGAATTCCTTTTTTAAGGAATATGGGATATGGGATAGGGATATGACCTAAGTCATATCGTCTGAACAATGCCTGTGTTAGACACCTAAGTGACCTGTGCAGAGTCACGTAATGACGCTGTTAAACAGAGAGAGAATCTGAACTGGACTTCTGAGTTTCATGCTCTTCTGCTACACACTGGACTATCCATCTGTCAATTAAAAAATAAAAAAGGAAAAACCTGTCTCCTGGTTTCATTCTCATCTCACCAGCACTGCTGGGAGTGGGTCTATTGTCCGGGCTTGAGGAGGAGGAGGAAGAAACTCAGTCAGTTTCCACAAACTCTATATTCAAGCCCTGAGCTTCTTGCTTTGCAGCCAGCCACCGAGGTTGGAACAACCTCCATCACAATAAAGATTTTATGATTTGCTTTCTGTATGTTTTCAAGCATGAAATCACCTTGTTCAGCGCAAACATGAGCAAAATCTGTGACTATCTGTAAAATCAGGCCACTACTGCTTCCCTCTCCTTCCCGGAGAAACCCTGAGCCTTTATCTAACGCCACTAAAGTGCTTCTGAAACACTGCACAGAAGAAGCCATGGAAATACAGATTATTTTGGCCACTAATCTGATCAGAAACGCTGCCCACTCCTACCCCATTCTCAGCAACAGAAAAACAACAGAAGCCGTTTCACAGGGTAGCAGCTGATCCCTGCGACGGGCTCTGCGGCGCTGGAAGGATGATTCACCGCCGAACGAGGAGACAGGACCTTTTACCTCACAACAATTATTTGACCATTACGAGACACTCAGCTGCCCTGCAGTTGGAAAAGAACCACTCTCTGGCGGGCTGCGTTCCGATCGCACCGGCAGGAAGGGCTGGGAAGGGGGTCATACCTGGTTCTCATCCTGCACCTCCATGCTGTACTGGGGCCCTGGCTGTACCTCTGTGACTTTCTCGCCGAGGAGGAAGCCCAGGCGAGTCATGAGTGTATTTGCTGCCTCATCGACGGAGGGAGGGGGGCCCAGCTCCTGTTCAGTGTCACCTAAACAGGAAGAAAAACAGATTCGGTCAGAAATTGTTTCCCCTGGCTCCTGCTCAGTGTTTTTTGTCAACAAAACACCTCTAGCTTTTCAGGCTGCAGCATCAGTATCCGGGGTTTCAGGTTATTCATGTTATTCAAGGCTGTTTTAACGTTATATGCTGGTCATTAATTTTAGGTTTTGCATTGCTCCAGCTGTCAACACATGTTTCTTCTAACGTTAGCTGTTATTTCTGCTCTCATCACTTATTACATACTCAGCACCTCCCACGGAAGCAACACAGCCATCCTGCTTGCTTCGGACCAGAGGTGCCAGAGCCACCGGGGACCAAGATTTCCTGGACTAATAAAGGAGAAGGCAGAGCCTTCCTGAGCCTTCCCTCTTCTCTCTCACAGAAACCACCTCCAAGTCACTCGCGGAGCAATCGAGGCTACACGTGCCATTCCAGAAGCGCTCCACCAGACGGAGAGCGGCCAACCTGCGCTACCAAGTGGTTAATGGCGAAGACGACGACAGAAGCCCCCTGTGCTTCTTCCACTGTCACCTGCTGTTTCTGACATGCTCACGGGTATGGAGAAAGCACCGTTCTCCAGACACCAAACTTCCTCACGCAGTCACGGCACAGGCCATGATACAAAGCCAAGTCCACTTGCCAAATCCCCATCAAGTCTATAAAATAGGTCAGAAACAACATTCCAAATAATTTTTCCGAATATTTTTCTGCCATCTGTAGGAAGAGCAGCGCAGAAAACCTTACTGCCAGCAACGCACACCGGGGAAAAAGACCCGACGTGCCTATTGGCATTTCTGTGCCTTTTTAATTTTCTAACAAGTGTTTGTGGAGGTTTTCGACCTGTAGCATCACAAAGGTAAGGCGAGTTCTGCAAGTTAAGTTCCTCCCTGCTCACACCACCAGAAGTATTAAAGCCTGAAGGTCAAGTTGTTTCCATGTTGCACCGAAGCAATATCATGTAGGAGACTCATTAGGATTTGCAATTAGTCTACAGTTAATTATTCATCTGATAATGTACAATCTGGAGAAGAGCCCAGCTCCATTTCCCAGCTCCATCCTGGCTGGGGGATGCTCCTGCACTCAGCCTGAAGCCACAGTAAAAAGACCTTTCCTTAAATCTGGCTTTTTCATAACCACAACTGGAAACCACCAAGCGCAGAATCTGGGATACGTACGACACCTCAGAAAATTTCAGACAGCTGCTTCCAGAAAGTCCCATTTAAACTCATAATGTGCATCTCACGGAAGCTTAGAGCAATTTTTTCGGCGCCTCACCTGCACTACCACAAATTAAAAACCCTGGAGGATCTGGCAGGCGACGGCGTCTGTGTTCGTAAGCACCATCAACTCTGGGAGATGAGCATCTGGAGCAGTCCTTACGGGGGGACTTCAGTTACGAAAATGGATTATATAGTATGGTAACAGAAGCTGTCTTGAAGATCCTGAATCCTTATCCTGCTGCTTTAAACAAGACTGATGTGAATAGGATAGATTGAAGGGAGAGACAAATTTAGACGGCTGGCCCACTTTTCTGAACTGCTGACCACCCACATTCAATCTGTGGCCATTTACTATCTCTGGGAGTCAAATCCAGAACAGATACATTTATGTAAAATGAAAATTAGAGAGGCTTTTCTTTCCAAGGGTATTTCTTATTTCTTTCAAAAAGGAGACTTCTAGAATTTATCCCAGGTACCTGTATCTAGGATACGGCTCCGTTCACAGCTATGAGGAGTTTATTATGCACTCCCCACTCTGCCTTCAGAACATGTGGTATTAGTATCACTCAAATGGTGCTGACTTAACACATCTCAGCGCAAAGGATCCGGATTTGTCTCTGCATTGCCCACCTAGGGGAGGATTCGGAGATACCAACCAGATGATACTGGGACAAGGCACTAGGCAGAGCTGGTTTCCTTCACCTCAGCATCAGGAACTGCTCCCAAACCGAGCAACTTGCTCCTCAGAGGGCAGGTTTAACCTTGTCCTTAAACCTCCACTACGCCTAAAAAAGTCTCCAACAGGCACAAAGCTGATTTTTATCTGTAAAATAAAGAAAATTAGGAGCTTATCCCAGTCACTGCCTAAGAACACAGAAGATATAGAGGATAATAACTATCTGCTTCGATAACAGCCCTAATTCACCTGCGAGATACTGCCTGTGGCACAAGGTACCAACAACTGAAGCAGCTGAGCTCTGAGAGCATCACGTTGAGTGTAGAACCCACAATTATTTTATTAGAACATGGCTTTCAGAGTCCAGAAAACTTTGAACTTCAGCAAAGCCTTGTTGTACTGGATTATCCCTTCTTTTGGTTTGAGGTCTTTAAGTGGAGTCGTTTCATTGAGCGTCAGAGAAGAGACGTAACAGCTCCGAGATGCCCGTGAAGGGGTATTATGGAAAGAAGCTGTAACTTGCCTTTCAAGGTTGACAGTAAGTCCTAAATACTCTCTTTCTAAGTTCAATGAAAGGGCACAATTGTGTTTTGGTTTTTTTTTTCCTTGTCAGGTGTGCTATGCAGTTGATGCTGCAGTCAAATTTCACACACACTTCAGCACGCTCGGTCCCCTCCAGTCCGACAGGGAGATTTGAGCGCACGGTTGATAACAGAACTGGCCCAAGGTACTTTTAGGTCTTCTGACACTCCTGCTACAGCAGCTCAAACACTCAGACTACAGTCAACTCAAAGAAACAACCTCTAGTATGTCTACTTTCATGGCTGCTGACATCTTCACTCAGCGGGTTCAGTTGTTTATGGCTTAGAATCATTGAATTGTGGAGTTGCTTTGGTTGGAAGAGACCTTTCAGATCACGGAGTCCAAGCGTTGCCCCATCCCTGCCAGGGCACCACTAACCCCTGTCCCTCAGCACCACAGCTCCACACCTTGGAAACCCCTCCAGGGATCAGGAGGACTCCAGCCCTGCCCTGGGCAGCCTGGGACAGGCCTGGACAACCCTGCAGGGCAACGAATTCTTCCTCAGCTCCAACTTAAACCTCCCCTGGGGCAACTTGAGGCCGGTTCCTCTCATCCTATCATTTGGTTCTTGGAAGAGCCTGATCTTCCCACCTGGCTCCAACCTCCTTTGAAGGAGTTTCATTCTTGTTTGATTTTAGTGAGAGGTTTTGATGACGAGCCTCGTTGCAGTGAAAGGGCCACGGAAGGACCAGGAGTCCCAGAGCGGTGTGAGCCGGCCCATCTGGCACCTGCCCAGGAGCTGCCTGGCGCTGCTGGGGCACCCAAGAGACCACAGACCCATCTCATCTACGTTCAGCTTTCGCCAGAGATGAAATGACTTCTGATCGCATCGTCTCCGCACACACTGCCGCATTGACTGATCCCCCAGTGGCAAAGCCTTACTAAAAATTTATAAGCCTTACTAAAAATTATTTCCAAAGAATTTAAAAGAGAAACTTTTCCTCACTTGGACTTTGTTGTGTTTCACTTCAAGGCTCGTGCTCGAACCCTGGAGTCAACAATTCAGCTACCACAGAGTCAAAACCAGAAGAGATTTACTAGATGTTTGCCACTAGTCCAAGGACTTTCATCACAGACAGAGCCTGCAGAGTACAAACATATTGCAGTGAATTGTTTATTTTAATAACATAAATAAAGATCCACCAACAGCTCCAAGACAAATTAACCTCAAAAGCTGTAGCCTCCTTGCAAAGAGAGGTAATTTGTCCAAGTAGTACAGGGATTTATTTTGTTTTCTTGTAAGAAAAATGTAAGCGGCCAGCCTTACTTTGCACTGCAAAAACAAATGAGCTCGAAAATAAGACATTCAGATTCTTTTGTAGTGAACTATGGAGAAATTGAAGGTATCTTCTAAGAAGTGGAAGAAAAAGAATAAGATTCAAAATACTACATGAAATACGCAACTGAAATTTAGGCAGACACCAAAAAGCTGGACTAAAGGATACTTCTCTCTTTTAATCCTAAATCTTCAGAACAGAGAAGTAACTGCAGCACTGTATGATAGAAATAAATAAAAGCTCCTGCAGAGACGTGAACTAGCTTGTCCTTTCAGATGAAAATACTGCACGGGTTCAGGCTCTCTGGTGTTTTTATCCATCCAAGCAGAGGAATCCCGGAAAAACGAAATCAGAGCCTGCAGTCCTGACACCGCCGCTCACCCAGAGCAGTCCACAAGGGGAACAAACAGAAGCAAAAAGCAGCAGGGGAAAGAGCTTCTCCTTCCCCAGCACGGAGCCGCAGGGGGGAAAGGAAATCCCAAACCAGCACCCACTCACAGAATGGTTTGGGTTGGAAGGGACCTTAAAGATCATCTCATTCCAACCCCCCTGCCATGGGCAGGGACACCTCCCGCTAGAGCAGGTTGCTCAAGGCCCCATCCAACCTGGGCTTGAACAAATCCATCGATGGGGCATCAACAGCTTCTCTGGGCAACCTGTTCCAGCGTCTCACCACTCTCAGACATAAGCAAGAAATTCTTCACTCTAATTTAAATCTCGCCTCTTCCATCTTGAAGACAATACCCCTCATCCTACCACTACAAGCCCTTGTTAAAAGTTCCTCCCCAGCTTTCTTGTAGGCCCCTTTCAGAACCCCTGATCATCTCTGTGGCCTCCTCCAGACCTGCTCAAACAGGTCCACGTCCTTCTTGTGTCAGGGGTCTGGACTCAGTGTTCCAGGTGGAGTCTCAGGAGAGCAGAGTGAAAGGGGAGAATCCCTTCCCTTGGCCTGCTGGCCCTGCTCCTGTGCTCCCTTATGAGAAGTCCAGGCTTCACGGTAATGGAAAAAAATTCCAAAATCCAAAAGAGACAAGAATACACGATTTCTCTATCTCTAGCCCTTGAGGAGCACGATACATTTTTTTTATTTATTTCTTTTGCTTCTGGATTGGATTCTACTGGAATAGATGCCACGAGGGGACGGGACAGACAGGGAGACAAGCAGAAGGTTAATCCCATCAGGGTTCTGGAAAGCTGGGAGGTCATCTCGCTGAAGAGAGCTTGTGTTGCCAAAGGCAGGATGGTTTGTGGGACAGAAAAGCTTGTTGAGGCAGAGAATGAGGCGCTGGGTGAGGAGATCGATCGATCAGTTGATCGATTGACTGGGAAGGGGGGGGAATGGGGACCGGGCATTGCTCGGCAGCTGAACAATAAGGTCACTGGGATCTGGGGATCTGAAGGGGACAGGAGCAGAGGGTGAAGGAGACAGAGCATCTCTCCACCACGAACCGGCCAAGGAGCTCTTCACCCATTCCGTAGCACAAGAACAATTTTCAAATATTACACCTCAGTAATTAGGAATAATAAAGAATTAAACCCAACATTCAAGCATTTAAGAAGCTCCAAAAAGAGTGTAGATACCTAAAGGCACGCACCTACAGCTTTTATTTTTTTATTAATAATGTAGCTCCCAGAGTTGCAGCAGATTTCAGCAGAGCACACACCTCCACGCTTTCCAGCTCTAACTTCGCCACCCTTTCAAGTTAATGACTTTTTTTTTTTTTCAAACCCAGCTACAAAAATGCAAATTAGAAACATTATAACCTGAGCTTGTCAAGTAATTTAATACCTCTAATCCTTCCTCCCCTCAAAAAAAACCCTGAACCCACTTCAAATATGTCAGATCACCCCTGCAATTCACCATGGAATTTACCAAATTTAGGCGCTTTAGGAGGAATTTTGTGGAGCCTGGCACCTTTTTCAGCTGTTTTACCTACATAGATCCTCTGTATTTTTGAAGGGCTCAGCACCACCACACCTTTCTTATCATCTGCAGTGGGATGAAGTTCAGAGGCGTTCACAAATGTCCAGAGACTTTCCTTGAAAATTAAATATATCGTTTCCTAAGCACAGTTATTAGGTTTTCAACATTGTAATTTTAAAACAGTTTCTGTTCCGTTCTTTCAGTTCTAGACTGAAATCTGCTGCCTATTTCAGCTGCAATTGCTTACAAGGAAATGAAATTTCTTGAGGATTTATTTTGCAGCTCTGGGACTTGTTGCAGAGCTACCACTGGCCAGTCTTTCGGATAAATGACGCAGGGTGGTGCCCCTGGGAGACACTAACAACGCATCTTTACTCCAGAGAGTATGGTTGGTTTCATGATTACCCTTTTACTTCCAAAACATCTGAAAACTCTTTCAGCGAGTGTCTAACTGGGTGACAGTTCAGTGAGCGGCACCCATCACAGCACTTGCCTGAATATGAAACTAATTAATCTTAAAAAAAAATTTAAAAAAATAGAAAAAAATGCTTAAATTAGCAAAGAAAAAATAGAACTGTTCTACGCAAAGAGCGAGCATCTATGGAATCCCAGAAATAAATGATACCATTTACAATTTTGATCTTCTATTATATAACTATAGAGTTTTATCCAACGACTTCCATCTCCCCATGTGACCTGAATCTGTCCCGGCATTATGTACATCTGCTTTAAATTATTCAGGATACATTGGAGCTATATTTGGAAAACGCCCTTGGACCATTTCTGCATATCCCCCCTAATCTCAGAATTAATGGAAGATTTTTTTCCCCTTAGTCTTGTTTACATCCAGAAGAGATTTTTAAAAAATGTAAGCAGTAAGGAATGAAGGTTGCCCTGTACACACCATTAGAAATGGCTATTTTTGTACTGCTGCTCTTCAGTCCTTAAAGGGCACCTACAGCAAAGCTGGGGAGGGACCTTCATCAGGGAGTGTGGTGACTGGATGTGGGATAACGGTGTTAAACTGAAATAGGGGAGATTTAGATGAGATATAAGGAAGAATTTCTTCACTAGGAGGGCCATGAGACACCGGAACAAGTTGCCCTGAGAAGCTGTGGGTGCTCCATCCCTGGATGTGTTCAAGATCAGGTTGGATGGGGCTCTGAGCAACCTGCTCTAGTGGGAGGTGTCCCTGCCCATGGCAGGGGGGTTGGAACTGGATGATCTTCAAGGTCCCTCCAACCCAAGCCGTTCTACGATTCAGATCTTTTGTAGTTCTGTGAGAGCGACGGGCAACGGTCCCATCAACTGAAATCGCAGCACAGACAAGTGCCAAAGTAAATCCTTAGATAGGCACCTCAAAGGTCTCCAGTCAAAAAAATAACACCCAGCTACCAAGGTGCTCAAACTGCAGCTCTGGCTCGAGCTGTGCCCTGTGTGCTGCTCCTGCTTTAGTGGCCACTCATCTCCGTAAGAAACCACAGAAATTCCCATCATTAATCCCACTCAGTCAGCCTCTTCCCTGAATTCCACAGACACAAGAAATTCTCCTCCGCGCCACGTATAAAACCTGCTTCTGAACCAGTCTGTCCCAGTGCCACTGATGTCCTTTAATATTCCTTCAAGCAGATTGTCAGAAAGACAGTTATTTTTAATCAGAAACCACACTGAGCCTGAGAGAGGCAGCAAATATAATTTCAATGCTATCAGAAAATCTAATTCAAAGCATTTCATGTTCTAGGATTTTAAAAGCAGCCCTCTGCAGGCACATTTGGGGATGAGTTTTCCTGGATTTCCGCTCCCACCAAAGTAGCAAAGAAAAGAGAATGGGGGAAACGAGAGAACACTCAGTGCACTGATCGCTGAACATACAGAGGAAGAAAGAAAAAGGCCACGATTATTATAAAGATGAGCCTGGGTATGCGGAACATTTTCCTAAAAGCCAGATTACACTCAGATCCCTGAAAAGGTTCCTGAGCTCTTTAACGTATCAAGGACAACGTGACCGAGACAGTAAGTCCCCCATGGATGGAAAGGAGAGATGCAATTCTTTCTTCCTTTACCGATCTGGTGTTTTCTCTCTAAAACGCCACCTGAGCATAAACACGGGGCTGTGCTCCCGGCTCCCAACATCCAACCTCCGGCAAACTCCAACTGACCAGAGGCCTCCACTCTTCAATCAAGTTGTTGGGTATTTGGTTTAGCTCTTTGAACTGACTTTTACTTCTTTTGCCAGGTCTGAGGATGGTCTCCTACACTCTCACTGATGCAGAGGGGGTTTTTAATATGATCCACAATCCAAGAAGAGCAACCACTCCCTTCAGATACTCTTTGTTTGCTCAAGCCTGGTACCCAAACATTTTTTTTATTATTTATTTCAGCAGTTGTTCTTCAAAACTTGTCACATTCCCTCCTCTGACCATTTTTCACATCGCAAACACGATGCAAGTGTTACAAAGACACGTAACGCATCACGACTGTTGAGATCTGGGAAGAAAATAAAAAGCTGTGGCTGGTTTTTCTCCTGGCCCAGTCAGGCCTGCTCGACTAATGGTGGTAAAAATAAAGCCGCAGGAAGTGTTCAGAAATATATATATATGTAGAATTGCCATCTTTGTATAAAATCAATTTAGGTTTTCATCTGCAACAACCACACTCAGTTCCATAATCAGCAGCTGTAAGAGTCACAGAGGCTGCTGAGAATCCTTTTATGGTAGCCCCAAGGCAGCATCCCAGCCATAATTTCAGCATTTCTTGGAGAGAAAAATATGCAGAAGTGGATTTTTTTTTACAAATACCTTTTCTTTCCCCAAGGTACTTTCACCAGGTCAAAACACAACTAGCTTCTAGCGAGACAAAACTTTAGAAAGGCGACGACGCTTTACTGTGGCCTTTAACCACCGTCAAATGGGAGGTTGTGGGTTTGTAACCGACCAAGAAGAGACAGCTGGATGGAATCCATTCAAAACTTGTTGATTTTTTAAAGTGTCAACCATACTAATGAAAATCTTAAACTGTTCAAAAATAAGATCAACCAGGTATTTAGTTTACTCAATGCAATTCCACCCAGACAACGTGGATGGAAACACAACACTGAGGCTGCCAAAGGGGGAAGGCACAGGTGACCGGTAACCGTACCCATCATCCCATCTCCTCTTGCTGGGCAAGCAGAAGATGCTGGGAGGAGATGGGAATAGAGCAGGGAGCCCAGGAATGCCACGGTGCCCAACACGTTTCTCCAGGCAGGCTCAGCTGGCAGCCAGGAGCGGCGAGCAGCACGAGAGACCTGCTCCAGATGCCAACACGTGTGGTGGGACAACGCTTCTTGGGAGGGACAGGGACATATAGAAGAGTCATCAGGGACTCGACTCACACAAAACAGAAGACAGCAAGTGGAGGAGCCTGAGAGGAAAGCCTCAGTCTCAGACCAAATACAACAGTCTGGGGCCCTGCAGTAAGTTAGAGACCACTGGAGGAATTTGAAGATAGGGTGGTATAAGCAACGCTTCCCAGTAAGGCTGTACTTTCCAACTGGCAACCGGCCAAATTCTCATGTTTGGATTCAAAGCAATTATTTTCCGAGCGATCAGGAGTCAAATAATTAGTGACATAAAATGTCAAAAATCCTGCTTAATAAAGAAGACCGCAGCACCGTGGTGCAGGAGGTGAGGAGGAAATCGATCTCCGTTCTTCAGCGCACGAGCGCAGCTGTGCTGCCCAAGGGAAAGGAACGGGCAGGATGGGGGATAACCCACCATCCCAACAAATTACAGCGAGGGCAGCAATATTCACGCTGGGTAAGAAGAAAGAAGTGCTTGTTCTGCAGTCCTGAGGAGGGTTAGGAATTCAAGGCAACTGGTAAGAGAGTTGAAGTAACGGTGTGGCTTCCAGAGCACCGCATATTTTCACTTAGGAGAAACTCTCCATAGCACCACTGAAGTTCAAGTACTTTTTGCATCACACATAAAAAAAAAAAAAGCTCCCATTGGCCTCGTGCGCATTAAGACATGGGAACCAGGCTTCTAAAAGCACTGAGCAGTTCTCTACAAACGCCACCACCCCTCCTTCTACTGTTAGAGCCGGTAAAATGAATGTGGAGGTTTTTGCCTCTGCAACGGGCTGGAACGAAATAATCGTATCTTGAAACGTTGTAGGGAAAAAAAAGAGTTATAATTATTGGCCACTTCCTCTAGATTGTGAAGTCTTTGGGAATAAATAGTTGAGCCGGAAGGAAAAGGAAAGACTAATCAGCTCAACCATGACAAAGAACTGCAGCATGCATCATCTCCTTCCTTTTTGCCTTGCTTAGCACCCCAGTATTTCCACTTGTCACAGGTATAAACTTAAGGCAAAGAGTAGAATCGTAGAATTGTCAGGGTTGGAAGGGATCTTGAAGATCATCCAGTTCCAACCTCCCTGCCATGGGCAGGGACACCTCCCACCACAGCAGGTTGTCCAGAGCCCTGTCCAGCCTGGCCTTAAAAACTTCCAGGGATGGGGCTTCTACCACCTCGCTGGGCAACCTCTCCCAGGGTCTCACCACCCTCATGGGGAAGAACTTCTTCCTAATGTCTCATTTAAATCTCCACACCTCTAGTTTGGATCCATTCCCACTTGTCCTATCACTACCCGACACCCTAAAAAGTCCCTCCCCAGCTTTCTTGTAGCCCCCTTCAGATCCTGGAAGGCCACCAGAAGGTCTCCTCGCAGCCTTCTCTTCTCCAGCCTGAATAACCCCAACTCTCTCAGCCTGTCTCCACAGCAGAGGTGCTCCAGCCCTCGCATCATCCTCGTGGCCCTTCTCTGGCCATGTTCCAGCACATCCAGATCTTTCTTGGAATCGGGTAACAGAGTAACTTCAAATCAAACTCAGTCTAAAGAACACCTGAAAAAAATCACTATCTCCAGGAGCTAAGATGGAACACTAGTTTTGTGTAAAGACATCAACAGCACTGCAAGCAGGAGCCCAAAGACATGTGGGACAGCGCTGTCACCGCCAGGTCAGGGCTGCCATCGCCCCGGGACCATCGGATGCCGCCCTCGCAGCCCCCACCGGAGACGTGCTGCTGCTGCACAGCTAATTCAGCCTGACAGATGCTGAGTAGAAACAGAATCACCACAAGATGAACAAAGTTGAAATGATTTCCCAAATCTAATTTGATAGGTATTATCTTCCCCAAACTGCAAACACTGAAGTCTTTTCTCCCAAAGAAAGGAAAATCTGCAGACAGTGACTTCATTTTGGCTAGAATTTAGAATTCTAAAGTGTTAAGGGCAAGCCCACTGCTCCTGTGGCACTTCAGGAAGACTCTGAGAAACACCAGAGTCTGGAGCAACAAATAAGCAGCACCGCCGGGAGTTCAAAAGGCACATTTCACCAATTCTGTCTGCAAGAAATTGAGATTCTGAAGGTGGAGAAATGGCCAAAGATTTCAGTAGGATGATACTGATGCTTTTGATGACCAGGCATACAAAACAATCCAAAAGAAATGAAGCAGAAGGCAAACACAGGCAGATTTGTTACCTGTTACCTACAGGGCAAAAGAAAACAAACAAAAGTCCATTCCAGCTTCTCAATGTGACTGATTTTCTCGTCCGACATGGGGTTATTTTGGACCTTTGCAAAACACGTAGGTTAGAAAGAAATCAACGTTCTGTAACCTAAGCCAGATATGAAGTTGCTTCAGACTGAAATTCCAGGTGAGTTATCTGTCATTAGAAGGTCCAGTGAGTCTGGTGAAAGAGAGGGTGACACGTTTCATTATTAGCCATGTCTTTGTCCCACCTCGAATAGGTAAATCTGTTTTACAGATGGACACGTGAGGCCAACCAAGGAGCTGAAGATGAAGCCACCTGCAGACAAGGTGGTAAGATGGCATTTGAGCATTCAAGGACTCCCGGGACAGTGTTGGAAGTCTGCAGTGGGCTGAGAATCCAAGACCCGCAATCGTTTCATGTACATCATCTACTAGAAGAGTCCTTGAACTTATCAGACCCACAGTTCTGCTTGTAGCCAAAGCACCGTGTTCTACACCCAAAGACAGTTAAGTGGCACGGATGGAGATCATCAGAATACAACCCTGGAGCAAAATAGTGACCTCTGCCAGGAACGAAGACAAACCCAACACAACTGATCCCTGACCAGCCTGCTTCAAAGAGCATCATGTTCTTGCAGCTTGCCCGAGCATCAGTGCAGGTTGCCCTTGTTTTTAAAAAAATGCACTAGAAGAAGAAACGCCTCTGCTCCATGTTCCTCATTCAATGAGAAGTCTGATCTTGTCTGACATTGTCCATCAGCAATGAAAAGGATAAGGAAGGAACACAGGGAAAGTCTCCAAGGCTCCATCCATACAAGAAAGTCTCCTATCAAGCACCAAGTCACATCGGCTCAGATGTGGAAGAAAAGGAGCCTTTACCCTGATCCTTGCAGTCCCATCACCGACAGTTTCAAAATCACCAGGGTTGGTTTGCTCCTGTACATATTTACTCACCAGGAAGACAGAAAGTTATAAATATTCAATAAGTCAAGAGTATTAGCACAAAAAAGTTACTGTTTGCCAGTGGGCAGGCAGCCGAAAGCACAAGCTCCTGTCTGATGAGGCAACGCAACTCGGTAGACTCCCTGGGATCCATCCAGACGGGCAACCAAAAGTGCCAAGGCTGCTGGAAATTCTGCTGCTGAAGTGTCTGATGTGAAACACACTTCAGGTTATCTGCTCTGGCAGCAGCCACAACACTGTGGAGTTGGGCAGCTCTTCACATGAACAAAATTTGGATCACTTAAAGCCTTTTCTTCCCTTGTTCCCTTTTTATTTTTCCCCTAGATAGACGGAGCCAACCCCGAGATTGTAAAGGGAAGTTAGTTGTTAAGAGATCACATCAGGAAGCTTCAAAAAAACCCCACACCATCTGAAATTATTTCACAGTTAAAACATATGGCAACGGCACGTGGAATTCATATAATTTTCGGTTCTTCTCTTGAGCATCTCCCTTTTGACAAGAAGCTTCAATAAATCCCTACACATTGTAAACCCGGCCGCTCATCTCCAAGTCGCAACTTGCAGTTTGCCGCCAACCCAGCGAGTGATCTACGGCTAATCCCAGCCAGATACCCGGCCGAAACTCTAGCAGCCCTTGACTATTCCTCTCTCAGAATTTCAGAGCAGGGTCTGTTTCGTTTTGGTTTATGTGGGGGGAGTTAACTTTCGGATGCTCAATCCAGGAATTTGTTCCGCAACTGTTTCCATCGCCCAACGGGGCAGAAGAACCCAGCCCCGGCCTCCGCCCACGAGAAGCGCGAGAGAAGTCAATCGCTTCCATAGCAACCCACGCACCAAACTGCCGGGGCTCTTCTGCAACGAGGGCCCGGCACAACCATTTCCCATCCCCTTCAGGTCACTGGGCTTCATAACGCTGGGAACAAGCACAAGATTCAACGGCGAAACCATTTGTCAGGCCGTGGATGGTTTGATTAGTCCCCTGCCTTCCTCCCAATTCATCACTGTCCAATATGACAGAGGTTGGACAAGGATCCCGCTGGCTGAATTTGTTTGGGGTTTTGTGGTTCTTTTTTGGCCGCCTACCTGTATTTTCACCGTGAAAAATCAGAGCAGAGCGCTGTTTTCACGCAGCCCCTGGTAAAGGTCTTTTTCGAACACCTGAGAAACGGTTTGTTGCGTGGTTTGTATAAAATGAAAAATAAGCTTTTTACAGGATGAAACCCAAAAAGCAGCAGCAGCAGCAGCAAGCAGATGTCAACACCAATGATTCTTTAACTGAAGAGAAAAAGGAGCGATGAGATGACCGCAAACGACGCTGGGATGGTAAATCACCGGCCCCGCTGCGGTACCTAACTCAATTAGGGCTGGAAACAGATGCCTGCCAGCCTCATGTGGAACAAGCAACCATCCCCTGACCAGACACTGAAGATTTGTGTCCTAAAATTTCCAAAGAGGAATTTAATCAAATTAAAAGATAATGTCATAACATACTTAGCCTTTGAAACGTAACAACAAGGTAATAAATCACGCAAAAGGCGACGGCAACATTGATCTAAGACAACAGGCAATTGCCTGAGAGCATCATCCATCTCAGGCTGCTTCCAGGAGGTTTCCGGAGCACTTAGAAGTCAAAACATGTTTTAGCTATCAGGCTAAAACCAAGAAAGATGCTCTCATGATACACAACTAATCAGAACCTGATCTTCAGGACATCACAGAACTGTAGGGGTTGGAAGGGATCTCTGGGGATCAGAGAGTCCAACCCCCCTGCCAGAGCAGGATCCCCCAGGGCAGGACACACAGCAACACATCCAGGGGGGGCTGGAAAGTCTCCAGAGAAGGAGACTCCACCACCTCTCTGGGCAGCCTGGGCCAGGCTCTGTCACATCATTCACTTCACAAGCAGTGCCACAGGCAGGAGGTGTGAGATGTGGTAAATTTGGGGGGGGGAGATATTACACATCAAATTGTGAATCACCAGAATGTTACAGAAAAGGTTGAACAGTTGAACAACGGAAGTTTGAATGTCAGCTCCTTACAGAGCGATGATGACCTCGTGAGCGTCATTCCCGACCCATCCCACGGTCTTTGAAAGTTTGACAAGAAGGGAAATGCCAACACCTCTGCCAAAGAAGCACCAGCAGGATCGGAGCAGAGACTGGGAGGGAGGAGGAGGGATCAAGCTCCTTTTAGACCCTCCTGATAAAGTCACCACTAAGACAAGAAACAAGGAACAACAACTTCTCCACAACAGACAATCCAAGTCAAAAACGGTTTGGTCAAATTTTAAATGACCGCTGCGATCACAACAACTTCTCCAGAAATATAATTCTGATCGAAATGGGTTTCTCAAAGCCAGGAAACAGCTTCTTTATCATTGTCTTAAATACAACTATCAGACACGAGCCGATTTCTGCTTCCACCTAAACAGATTAAATTCCTTTTACAGAATTTAATGGCCTTCTTTGGCGAAACAAAGAACATCATTCCAAAAAAAATTTTATACCAAGCTTAATGCTTTGCTATTGCAACTTCTCCCAAAAGAGAGCAGCCACCTTCTCCATCCTCAGAGCTCAAACGTCTCGAGCGCATCACCTCGCGCGCCGATTCACACGGCGAGACGTCCAAAGCAATAATTCCTCGCAGCAGCACGAGAGGCCAAGCGGTGGCACGGTGGTTGCTCAGGAAACCACCTCCCTGGAATGTGCTGAAATTTGCCCGAAGCCTTAAAATAAACATTTTTCGCATTGTGCAAAATTTCATCTCGAGGCGTCTCAAATTGAAATAATCATTTCTATATGCAGAGTAGATAATGTTCCTCCTCGTTGCTATTCCGTGTTTTAAACTGCCTTTAAGTGTATAATTAATTACATTACTTGTCAGGGATCACTTTACAAAGCACTCCACCTCCACTCAATTGCCAGGCTCTAACATATCTTCAGCCTTATTTTTTTTTTTTCCTTCTTTCAACTCACATCATCGTTCCTGGAGACACTCGGGATTCGACCCCCTCTGCTACCACCCTTCACAGGACGTACATGTTTTAGGAGAGGGCTAAAATAAGCCAAACACCGAAGAAAGGAGCTGTATTTCCTCGGAAAGCCAAGGACGGGCAGTGCCCGCCGGCTTTGCCGCAGCCACAGTAGGACTTGGCCCTTCCTCCTCCCCCTCCCCATCAGGAACTGGACACTACGGCCAGACTCAAAATCCTCTGGTCCCTGTCAGTTGTCCTGATCTTTGTTCTTTCTCTTCTTTACACAAGGATCTGTCACCAGCCACCTACTTCTTTCCAAGGCTCATCTCCTGAGCTCCTTTAATCCAGCTGTCTAGCCCAACAAAACCTCCAGCACTCCTGCCACCGTTCTTTTCACAGCGAGAACCGCAGATAAACAATCCATTTCTACCGCAGAAGATGAGTAAACATCCACGGAGCGAGCGCTCACCTGCGCCTCGCTGCACCTCTGGGGGCGGGGAGAAGAGAACTGCATGCCACAAAATTCCTTAGAGGAACAGCTTCAGGAACCCTCTCCTAATGGATTCATAGAATCACAGAACAGAATCAGAGAATGGTTTGGGTTGGAAAGGACCTCCAAAGGTCATCTAGTCCAACCCTCCTGCAGGGAGCAGGGACATCCTCAGAATGCTCAGAGCCTGGTTGAGACTCACCTGGAATATCTCCAAGGATGGGGTCTCAACTCCCGCCCTGGGCAACCTGTCCCAGTGTTTCACTGCCCTCATGGGAAAGAACTTGTTCCAACACCCAATCTAAATCTGCCCTTCTCTAATTTAAAACCATTGCCCCTGATCCTGTCACTCCAGCCCTTTGGGAACAGTCCCTCTCCAGCCTTCCTGGAGCCCCTTCAGGCACTGGAAGGTCACTATGAGGTCTCCCCGGAGCCTTCTCTTCTCCAGGCTGAACAAGCCCAGCTCCCTCAGCCTGTCTCCGTAGCAGAGCTGTTCCAACCCGCTGAGCATTTTCATGGCCTCCTCTGGACTCGCTCCATCAGGCCCATGTCCTTCTTGTACTGAGGGCTCCAGAGCTGGACACAGAGCTCCAGGTGAGGTCTGAGCAGAGCAGAGCAGAGGGGCAGCATCACCTCTCTCACCTGCTGGTCACGCTGCTTTTGATGCAGCCCAGGGTGCAACTGGCCGCCTGGGCTCCTTCACTCCCCCGCTGTCTCCTGCTGCCAGCGTCACCCTGGCTGGGCTCTTCAGAAGCCGCTCCAGTCCCTGGTGCTGGACAAACACTAGCTTCCCACTTAGAGAAGACCCCGGGTGCCAAGCACACACGGACACAACGGAGAGAGCAGTTCTCCAGTAGCTCCCTTGGAAGGCATAATTTAGCAATCTGAAGCAGCCTGAACCCCCTAGTCTGAAGTTTCTACCTTTACTCCAGGTCAGTGCTGCTCACTGGGCTGTACTTGGACAACTCTCACTTTTTTTTTTTCTCTACCTTAATGATACTTCATGTTTCTTTAATGCTATTTCAAGGCAGTAGGAAATCCCGCTTATTCTTTTAGATCACTATGCTACCAGTAAGAGGAGATCAAAAAGCAAAAATAAAAATTAAAAAAAAGAGAAAATATTAAAAAATGGCAGCTGCCATTGCCAGAGCCCATTCCTGGGCTTGGCAGGAGCCCTGCTCTCTGCAAAAACTTGGCAAGCGAAGCTGGGGCAGGGGGAGAGGCACCGGTGCACACACGCCTGCGAGACCCGACGCTAGACGTGGGGACGTGGAATTGATGCTTTTTAAGTCAAATTTACCATTCAATTCTAATTCTCCGTAGATGCAACCATAATAAGTTTATAATTATTAACAATTATAAACATGACAGTAGAAGCTATTTAGGCAGAAGAAGAAAGAGCTGCAGCAGCAGAATTTTAATTGTAATTCATGATGATTGGAAAAGAAGGGAGCATTTTTCACAGCAACGGTGGCCTCGGAGGAGGTACTTCCAAGCCCAGGGACAGTCTTTCTTTTTCTGTGACAACCCCTCTTTCAGACACAATACATTAAAGAAAGCTCACATTCAAAACTTGGACAAGATTCAATTAATTCCTCCAATTGTGAACGCTCTGTTAGCTCATCATCCACAGAAATAAACCCATATTCTGATTTCTGAGAATTATTTATTACTACGACCTTTCCTCCCACAGCTGTAGATTTAAGAGGCAGCCATCACATAGTATTTCCCTGTCATTTCAAAACACACAACATCCTTTTTTTTCCCCATCCATCAGCCTACACGGAACACGGGTCCCTTTGGTTTATAAATCAAGGGAAAGCCAGGGGAGGAATCTTCAGAAATTCAGGAAAAAAAAATAAATCCACCAAAACACTTGCTGCTGCTTTAAGACGGTGCCTGTCCCAGCCTTCTCCAAGGCAGCACCTCCACCCCAGCCTCCAGCTCTCCCCAGGTTGCCACTTCCAAGTTAGGAAGAATCTGGGAAACGACAGCGAGCTGGCGGCGAGACGCAGCTATATAAAGATTTTACGGCGCTCGCACATCTGCACGAGTCCGTCTGGGCTTGAAGGGATTTCTGCCCGGACCGGCGGACGAGGTTAAGCAAGGGGGGAACGCGACCCACTTCTATTTATGTTTCAACCAGAGGCCTCTAGCAAGATGTTTAATTTTTATAATATATAAATTAGAAGCCATTTCTTTTCAAAAACCAATCAAATCAGCAATATTCTCGGAAGCAGGTAAACAAGATCCCGTAGTTCTGCATCAGTGGATTTAACGATATTACCGAAACGGGGTTTTAGTCCAGCCTCTCTGAAGACCAGCATTAAAATTTTAAATTTCAAGTGCCACGTTTATTGGATCATTTTTCATCCTCTCTAGAGGATGAAAGATCTCTAGATCTTCTAAAGATCTCTAGATCTTCTAAAGGGTTCGGAGGGGAGAGCGGCCACGCACAGAATTGCAAGTAACAAACCGTAAATGAGTATCAATTAGACACTGAGCCTCATTCAAGTTTCCAAGTCAATGAAACTTGGCTGGGGAAGGGCCAAATCAACCATCTCGACAAGGAGCTGGACTACACTTAAAAACCCCGCCGGGCTGCAATTGCCTCTTCTCCCTCCTTTAAGGCAGAGCCTTCGCATGCAGCTTACCAGGGCAGTAGGCATCAACGTCCAGTTTCTGGGCTGAAGAAAGCGTTGGTGAGCCAAGCTCAGACTCTGGGATTCGAGGGCTCTCAACAAACTTTGCTTTCCTCAAAGGGGCTAAGGAGAAGGAGGGGGAAGAGAGAAAGAGAGGTCATGAGTAAGGGAAATAGCAAGCAACAGATGGAAGCACTTAACTAAACGACACTGTCAGACTCATATCAGGTTACCCTTTTTTTTTCCCTTCAGAAAAAAAAAATAAAAAAAAAATTATCTGCATTCTTTACAAAGGAGATGGCTGTTAAAGCTTCCAAACTGCACAGCCTTCCTTTAAAACGTGCGAGCACTGAAGGACATTCTTGATACTTAAACACTTCCTTTTTTTTCCTACTTGATTAAATACATTTTTTTATAGGAAGCCAATGGGCCTGGATTCAGCAACTGAGATCATAGAAAAGCACACGGAGCCCATCAGGGTTCAAGATATTTAACTATAAACATCTAAACCGAACACACAAATTCTACATTCAGCAACTGTTTCCTTTGAACAGAACATTTCGGTTTCAAAACCTCCGGAACGTCCGACCAAACAGATGTGGTGTTCAACACAAAAGCTCAGAGCGCAGCCAATACTGCCCAAGACAAAAAGCGAGCGCCCCGCTTTTCCCCGCACAAATCCAGCAAAGCTTCAAGTGACTGAAGTAAAGAGCAGGGAAAAGGTAAAATTGTCCATAACCAAGTAGAATTGATCACCAGTGCCAGAGAAATGGGATTTTTCGGCACGTTTAACACTCCGAGTTCGACAAGACGTGAAGTTCCGCGGGACGTTTGTTTGTAATAAAATTACTCCGCTGCCATTAATAAGTTTTCAAGCAGATATTTCTGCCAGACCGGAGAAAGAGAACTAGCGACTAAGTTCTAGGCAGAGATTATTCTGTTACATTTCAGAGTTAAACAGCCATGCCCATTAAAGTGAAAGGCTAATTTGAAAAGCCGCCCTCCGGCCGGCACGGTGGCTCAGCGTGCTTCATGCCTCTCCGCTTCTCACCATAACCGCCTCCATTTACATCGTTTATATTTATCGGTCTCTGTCCTGCAAATTAAATTTGGGCTTGGGAAGCACAGACGGGGGGGGACGACGACGACGTTTGGTCTCGTGTGTCTCCTGTAATAAAAGCCCAAGAGGGCAGATGATGACCTCGGAGGCAGCAATAAATCTGGGGCTTTTAGGGAGCCAACGTGGTGGCCCTGCAGCTGGAAAAGGCTTAGCGAGTCCGAGAGGAAGAACCAGAAAGGCTACGCACAACTGGCTGGCTGGTGTGAGCTGAGCTGCTGCAGAAACGAGCAGAGGAATCTTTCAAAAGGAGTTGGGTAAAACAGAGAGAAAGGTCAGGGGAGCTTTTTGCAACAGAAAGTCCTCGCGAGGCTGAATATAGGCAGGGAATCGGCCGCCCCTCGCTGTACCAAAATAGGTGCTAAACACTCTCCTGACTCTCTTCCCTCTAATAATCCACCCCAGGAGACTTAATCTGATGAGGGGGCGGAAAAAAAAAAGAATTAAAAAGAAAAAAAAAAAAAAAGTACCACGCTACCATTTCGCACAACCAAATCCTGGCTGGATATTGGCTGTATTTACAGCCCCTTCCCTCCGGAGTCCGGGGGGGTCGGTGTAACATGAGCTGTGCCTGGAATGTGAGATAAGAGCAGCCTGAAGCCCCCTCCCTGCTCCCCCCAGACCTGCCGCAGCTCCACCAAGCTCATGGATGTGCAGCCCAGCTCAGACTCACAACCTGATGCTGAACAAGCCGGTAGGTAATTAANGAGGCAGGGCTCCAGGTGGGGTCTCACCAGAGTGGAGTAGAGGGGGAGAATCCCCTCCCTGGCCCTGCTGGCCACGCTTCTCTCGCTGCAGCCCAGGCCAGGGTTGGCTTTCTGGGCTGTGAGCGGGCCCTGACGGCTCATGGGGAGCTTCTCATCCACCAGCACTTGTAGATACCCCCCTCTAAACCCCACATATTCACACCCCTCACACTCCCCCATCAGCTCTCAAACTGGCCAACTCCCGTGAGAAAAATCCTTCACAGTCATGATCTTGTGCCAGATACTGATGTAATGAAAACCCGTAAGTATTGAGAAGATTATTACTAAGGCATGAAAATTGTTTGGAATAATAATTCTGCACGGGCCACTACTAATATTTCATTTGTAATCGCAGTTTTAACAAATCTGTTTGTTTCAAATGTTTTGCCACAGCCTCAGTAACAGTCATTTTTATAATATATTTTTAAAATAGCTCAACTCTTCTTTCTGCCTCATTCCAGCTAAGACTAGAACCATAAATCGTCCGACGCGACACTTGGCAACGCTCATTTTGTTCTGAAATGCAGAACAAACATGAGTTTCCTAGCTGAGGAGATGCTCATGACCGCAATGGGGTTGTCACCAGAAGGTATTGCACTGGCCATTATTTGAGTTACCAACCTACAGAAGAAGAAGAAATGTCCCAGAGAAAGAGAGGGTTGACGACACCAATGACGCCACTTGCTGTGCGGACTCAGAAGTCGGCAGAAGATCGGAACCTGCACGTTTTGATAGATCGGCGCCTAAGAGGTCAGCTCCCAACAGAGACAGCAAGCTCCCCTTTCAGCGTGGGGTTTTACTTCTGGACCTTCTTTACTCCGCACTGAGGAGCTGACCCACCACCTGATCAGCTCCTGCCTTCTCCAAACAACTGACCTCCGACAGCAGAAGCGAGCGGCTCACGGACTCAACAAGCTGATCCACCCATTTTTCTTTTGAGGGCGACAAAGAACTTCACAGAGATTCCGACTAACAATGTGGTGACTACTCCACGCGCTTCAAGTTCGGTTGTACACCTCACGTTACGGTGCTTATGTTTTTGTTCCCTAAAAAGCACAAGTCTTCAAACCACAGGTTACCACCAGGCAAGACACGCTATGTCAACAGGACTTAAAGACAACACTTGACTTGAAAAAGCTTGAGAAAATATCATCTTCTCAGTTAAAAAAAAGCCACAGAGCAACAGTCTCTTTTATTTCATATATTCTGAACCTGAAAAAGACAAAAAGTCCTCCTCACTCTAACGTAACCCGATTATATGAAAGGAGGATTTTCACGTAAAGAATTAAGCCCTCCTGACTCCTGTCCAAATGAAGATTATCCGGACAGATTCATATTTCTGCATTAGTTTTCAACTGGAATAAATAATAAATGGAATTGCCATCAACTCAGCAATCTGTTCTGCCAGCTTTTAGCCAAATGTTAAAGGATCGCGTTGATCTTTTTTGTAAAAAGCGACTTTCCGTGCACAACAGTTCACCTGGCTCCTCAGCAACCTCCCATGAGCACAAAGGGATCTTACCATCGGAGTCACGGGAGGAGCGTTTGGCACATACTATAAAAATTAACCAAATTATGAAAAAATTACTGGAAGTATTCTGTAGCTGCCTTGGTCTCCTCGGCCTTTATAAAGTTTTCTGTAGGAAATGGACTGACTCTAGGCCTTAAACAGCATCCAAATAGCCCTTCCCTTTACACACCTGCCATTTTTTGAGCAAAACCCAGTGCTTCTTCCAAAAATATCAGGGGGGAAAAAAAAAAAAAGTATATTGGCAAAAATCAGTTGTAAAAATAGAAGGAATTAAGTGAAGAGGTCAGTAGCTAGTACCGCTGTTTTTTCCAGATCTGCAAAAATACACGTTTCATTCAGAAAAAAAAAGGTACCGATTCCAGGTAGCCCGAAGTCACAACCCCGTCACTTGGGTGTCCCCCTCCGTGGTCACCGCCAATGGCTCAGGAGCTCAAGTTCCTGTTGTCCCGGCTCAAGGGCCAGTCCTGCTCCCAAGGGCTCGACCACAACCACACCACTGCCCTGACACAAGAGCTGACCTGCTCCTACTAACGCAAGAACCGAAATTTAAATAGCTAGAGAAGTTATTTAAAACAAACGCCGCACATTTTGGGGGCGGGTTCCCCCAGTTCTTCGTGAGATTAACCCCCAGCAGTACCCAAGTCAGTAGAACAAAACTGAAAATCCTTCCTTCGGTCCAAATAAAATTCTCATTTGACTTTGAGGGCAACTTTTGCGGCGCAAGGAAAGAGCTGCTCGTTTGAGGGTAGGAATTAACCGCGTAATGCGGAACAATTACCGGGGCAGGCACTCAGAAACTTTAATTAGATGGCTCGTTTATGACACTTTCTGCAGCAGGCAGTCTGCCTTCCAGTGGGGACAAAGCTCTAAATTATTTCTTTCTTGGATTTCATGCTAATTCTTCTTAATATCCACGCAGCCACTGTAAGCGCTACGTTGTCACCAGTGACTGAAGGCTTCAAAATAGGAATGTAGAAGAGTTTAAAAACTGTATATAAGGTTGGTTTTTTTTTGGAAAAGCGTATATCTGAGAGAAGCCGCCCTTCTAAAAGGGGGGAATTCCTCTATCTGAGTTTTGGGATTGCCTGTTGGTTATTAACCCAGAGGTAGTTTCTTAGACTAGAAGAGTCATACAATGGAAGATAAAATCAATCAAATGCAAATCAAATGCAAAGACCTGCTGAGCCCCAACAACGCTCCTTCATCAGGTAGGAGATGCTCTGTTCTCTTTTGTTGTCAGAGGGAAGAAAAACAACCTTGTGACCTCACACTGCAGGCAAGGGTGAATTAAAAACCACACACGAGCAAACCCATCTTTAGAAGAGATGCCCAGGACCGCAATAAATCCCTGTTAAACTCACACCTGAGAAAATATTTGATTAGAAGCTGCAATTTCGAGCAGTCTGTGGACCGGCTTCTTTAAGAGCCTCTTTAAAAACAGAGACCTTGAGTATTTAGAAAGTGTGTCCACCTGAGGAACAGAAACAAGCAGCCCAGTTTATAATATCCCTCAAACCTGTATGTCCATACTGGTTAATCCTAAAGCTCCCATTCCAGAGGCTGGAACGAGTGGTACAGGAAAGCTGCATGGCCCCTCTGACACCAAAACCGCTTCAAATATCAGGAGCTGCTGATGGTTCATCCTTTTGTACACCTGCCTGGAGCACTGGGATCAATTCTGGTGCTGTCTGCAACCAACACTAAGCATCTAACCCCCTATCAAATAAAAATAAACCAAAGAAAATCCAGGATGTGTTTATTCTTTCAGAGTAATCATTTTATCTCCATTAGCATTGTGCTCTAGTTCAGCTTCCTAATTCTATGGCATTTTCTTAGTTACCATTTTATTGTCACATAATTTATAGATGAGTTAGTGTTTTAATTAAAAAAAAATTTTCAAAAGGGTTTCTTTAGATTAAACGGCATCGATGAAAGGAAATTATCACGGATTAGCAAAAGGCTTCATCTACTCAATTCAGCTTCAGCTCTGAAAGGAACGTTCCACTAAAAAAAGGGTAATTAACATCTAATGAACTGATTGAACAAAGCTTTATTTTCAGGCAGGAGATCTGAAACTCATTCCGTGGTCTGACTCCACCATCTCTACCGTCGTGGCTGTGCGTACACCCATAAAGACACCCAAGAAACCAATCTACCTGCAGACAGGGAAGATGTTGGAGAAGTGACTCTTTTTCCACGGCATGAACGGTGGATCGACCATCCCAGGGGAGCTGGGAGCCTCTCCTTGGATCAGCTCCTTACAAACAATAGAGAAATGTACATTACGGGGCCCTGAACGGCACTAACACCACCCACAACAGGTTTTTACTACACAGACTCACAGGCTTCGGCATCACAAACACAACCACATTGTGGCCAAGTGCCGGAATCCTCCTGACCTGCTCCTCAGGGCAGGTCCTGGGCAGAGCCTGGCCAAGAAGCTCGGCTCAAAATCAGCTTTTCTCCCCAGTTTTGTCCTGAATTTCAACTAGAAATTTCAACTTGAGCCTTCCTCTGCCAGAAGAGGATGAACTAATGACACCTGCTATCTTTGTGTCTAAATATTGAGTTTCTCTCAGGCTAAAAAGGTGAGCACCAGCGATGAGGAAAAGGAGCAAAGCACTCAGTGTTGACCACGCTCATCTCTGGTGACTGGTTCAGCTGAAGACAAGCTGAATTTTGCACTTAAACATTGCCAACCCTACCCCAGGATGCATCAAGAGAAGCCTGGCCAGCAGATCAAGAGAGGGGATTCTCCCCCTTTACTCCGCTCTTGTGAGACCCCACCTCAAATACTGCGTCCAGTTCTGGTGTCCCCACCAGAAGAGGGGCATAGAGCTGTTGGAACGAGTCCAGAGTAGGCCACAAAGAAGATCCAGGGACTGGAGCACCTCTGCTACGAGGATACATTGAGGGAACCGGGATTGTTCAGCTTGGAGAAAAGAAGACTTCGGGAGGATCTTACAGCTGCCTTCCAATACCTGAAGGGAATCTACGGGAAGGCTGGAGAGAGACTTTTCACAAAAGTGTCTGACAGGACAAGGGGAAATGGTTTTAAACTGAGGGAAAGTAGATTTAGACTGGATCTTAGGAGGAAGTTCTTCAGCACGAGGGTGACGAGACTCTGGAATAGATTGCCCAGGGAAGCTGTGGATGTTTCTGCACCGGAGGTGTTCAAGGGCAGGCTGGATGAGGCCTTGAGCGACCTGCTCTAGTTGAGAGGAGTCCCTGCCCGTGGCAGGGGGGTTGGATGAGATGACCTCTGAGGTCCCGTTCAACCTAAGCCATTCTGTGATTCCACTTGCAAAAACTGCAAAAGCACAATACGAGACCACAGACGTCGAGCGAACGCAAGCGCCAAAACACGGGAGCTTTTACAAAACCCTGCCCAAGTCCGGCTGTAGCGGAAAGAGCCAGAGCAGCAGTTTGAGAACCGACTTCAGAAAAGTCGTAATTAAAGAGAGGAAAAGCGGGTGCTCCGCCCATCAGCCGCTCCCCATCTTTAGTTAATAAGGGTGGCAGCCAGGCCAGGGCTGATTCACGTGCTGGAAGCTGCCCAATGGCTACGTAATGCTGCGGAGAGGAGATTTTATTGACGTCTCCCTCGCACTAAAATGTTTTAAGTGCTGCAGCGCTATCGATCCACGGAGCTCCTGGAACAAATAACTGTCAGATTCAACACAGCTGGACTCCACCCAAAACACGAGAGATGGAGCTTTCAGGGCTGTCTCTGATCCCAAAAGACTCTTTTATTTTGCTGAGGTAAGAGCCATAAGAAGAGAAAATTAGAGACCACGTGATTATTTTTGCTGTGCTACCAGGATACCAGCTACATGGAATTGGGATTTTTAGGTATCTTTAAAAAAAAACAAAACAAAAAAAATAAATCTTTAAACCTCAAATAGTGAACTACAAGTTAATACTCTTCTTGAGATAATGCAGCATTATTTTACACAAACCTTTGTGTAACAGGAACAGTTTTATCCCTTCTGTTCTTTGAGTCTAAAAGCTTTTTTAATTACATTTTAAAGTCTCTCTCCTTTCATCACTCGGTTATCGTAGCATCGTGGGGAGGGCAGAACATACAAGTAGCGAGAACAATACGTTGTCTGGAAACATCAAACTTGTTCCAAAACTTTCCAAAAGTATGTTTAGTTTAGGAGATAAGGTCCTGAAACAAGAAAATTGAAGGAAATGAAGGTGGAAAGAGGAACAGAGCAGAAAAAAAAATAAAATAAAAAGGCAGGAAGGAAGTCCTTAATTTAAAAATTATTCTTTAAATTCTAAGAAGTTTGTAGCAGGAAGGTTTTGCCTACTGCTGCTTCTGAAGGGGTTTTTTGTAAAAATGAGGAACAGCCTTCTCTGGATGAGTGGATTCTGCAATCCTCTGGGACCTCAAAAGACTTACTGGTAAATTATTTTGCCCCCTCTGGCTCTCACCAGATGAACAATTCTGTCCATGGCACAGCAAATCAGAGCAAGTCAGAGCAGTGATGTTACAGGAAGATGTTCAGTGACATTGGAAAGGAACGAATCTTCCAAAAAAGTATTTTAATTAAATTATAGCTCATCCTACTTAAATTATTACAGCTCAGCCTTGCTCAGCTCCCCTCTGGGGCTGCTCTCCTCCGGCTGAACAGCCCCAGGGCTCTCAGCCTTTCCTGGCCACACAGATGCTTCAGGCCCCTCTGTATCTTCACCACCCTGATTCATCAAAAAAATCTGATCAAAATCAAAACTGATTAAAATCACCTTCTCTGTGAATAGACACTCCTAATCCATTTTCAAGGGAGACTATAACTTGGTTTTGAAAGGCTTATATGTATTTTAAATTACATACGGAATAAAATAATACCAAATTCTGTGTCAAAGGGTTCAATAATGGCTCGTACAATCACGTCTGCAATAAATGTGCGTATTCAGAAACAATAATCTTGCCTAAAATAGCAACCTGTATGCAGCCTGCGCTTCCAGAAAAAAAATCTGAGCTCCATTTCCATTGTGCTTATTACTATGCAGCTATTTTCTGTCATTTAGAGGAAATGGAATGGCAATTTGGTATCAAACTCATCACTGCTGGAGACAAGAGGCAGCAAACCAGCCCTTTCCTGGGTCAGCCCAAATGTTTTAGTTTTAGGTTAGACCAGTCGGAGCATCCCAGCGTGAATCTGTCGAGCAGCTGTTGCCGGGAATACTCTGGCAAGCTATTAGGAAGAAAGTTCTCCTATGAATGAACCCAAAAAGAAAAAAAAAACCAAACAAAACCCTCTCTCTTTCCCTGTAGATAAGTTTATTTCTAACGTGAGCTGCCAAAAAAGTCTTTATCCCCGTAGGGGAGACAGCTTTGAGGAGAAGTAAGTTATTTAATTAACATACAGCCCTGGCAGGAGGAGGACATGGGGCTTTCATCTTCCCATTCCAACTTGTCAAATTGGTTTTGACTCCTCGGAGCCGTGTCACAGCAGTAGACTTCTCCATGTCATTTCCCATCTCAGATTCTCCCTTTCAGCATCTTCTGAAGTCTTTTCAAATTGCCTCTTTTAGTAGCAATTCCTCACAGGTGACTCAAGGTAGAAACTTGTGTATAAGAGGAGGAGGATGAAAGAAGAGGAAGTCGGGCGGCACCGCTTGCTCCGGCTTCCTAAGTCATCTTGTTACAAAAATAAGCAATTCCCCTACTGACGTTTTCCTTAAATTTCTGTTGCAGTCGGTTTTCAAGTTTCAGACTTTGGTACTACTAAAAAAACCAAAAGAGTGAATAAAGACCTGGGACTAGGGGATGAAATCGAGTCATCACAACGTTAAATCTGCTCAAATACTCCAAGAATCTTCCCAAACGGCAGAACCTGGACGGGGCAGAGCTGGCGGAAAAAAAAGAGTTTCTCAACCTCTCACATCCCTTTTCCCAACAGTTTTATTTCATTAAATGTTAAATTTAAACCAGATGAGAGGAGAATGCAACAAAACATGAGTGCTGAATTGCGTTATTCCCATTCAATCCCCTACTATTCTGGAGCAGCTCTTTCAGCAATTCACTGACTCCAATATTGCACTGGCACTGAAAATGAGAAAAGCTGCCAAAAAAAGACCTGGATATACTGTAAGGGGCATTTATTCCAAAGAAAGCAGCAAAGAGCTTGGTCACTTTAATCAAATTATAGGTAACTCTGTTAATTCACTGTTTAGAAAGAAACCGTTTCACCGTGTTCTAAACAAAGTCCAATGCTCCGATTTCATGATATAATTTCAGGAGAGAAATCAGAAACTAATTCAAGAACGACTGAAGCAAACACATTTTCCTCTTTGCTGTATGAAGCTGATTGTAATAGAAATCTTGGAGGGGGGGAAAAATGCCTGGTTGCTACAGCGTCCCCAACAAAGGGCTTTTGTTTTCTGGGGCTTTATAAATTGTACAAGTTGAACAAGTCAGGCTGTAGAAAGCTGCGTGAACATTGGACATGGTTTTATCTATCTCAAATCACTAGGAAAAAAAAAAAACAAACAAAAAAAGAAAATATATTTCACTGAAGATTCTGCCCACAGAAGAAAAGAGCAAGTGATACAACCACTTCCATCATAAGGCTGATCTTTCTGGTCACGAATGTTTTCTCTTTTGTACAGCTCTTCTCCCCATTTTTATTTCCACTGAGGTCTGACTACAGTAAAATCTGAATCCCAGGCTGTAGCTGTGAAGCCACCTTAAACTAGGAAGTGTTTGGAATCGCTGTTTTCCTGCCCCATGACACCAACCTTTTTTCTAGCGCTCGCGATCCCTCCGGACATGCTGAGCTGCTGCCCTCCCCTGAGAACGGGAGCATCGGGGCCGCTGGGCTCAGCAGCCTGTCTCTAGCAGGACACACCAGGAAAGAGCATGGAAAAGGGGATGGTGAGAGCCCTGTACAGTCTTTTGCACGTTGTGGTGCCGGGACTTGGAGCCAGAGGTGTCATCGCCCGAAGCCTGCGACAAATTCATCTTGTTACTATAAGCAGCCGCTTTCGGAGACAGATTTTCAGCATCCCCACCACCTGGCAGCACAGCTTCCTGCAAACTGACTGCACTGGTTGGAAAACCACGTCCCACTCTTGCACTGCTGACCTCATTTCGGAAAACTCAGGGATGGATTCCCCTCAGCATGGGCGATGACTCTCCCAAAGACACCCCGGCAGGCTGGTGGAGCCTAACGCCGCCAGGAAATCCTCCTGTTCACTTTTTCCTAACAGATTCAGTGTAGCCAGGTGGGCATTAACTCTGCCCTTCAGCCTGCTGGAAAGCAGAGTAAGGGAAAGGGACCCAGGGGTCCTGGTGGGCAGCAGGATGGCCATGAGCCACCAAGGGGCCCTTGTGGCCAAGAAGGCCAAGGGTATCCTGGGGTGGATTAGAAGGGGGGTGGTAAGCAGGTCCAAAGAGGTTCTCCTCCCCCTCTACTCTGCCCTGGTGAGGTTCCATCTGGAATTTTGTGTCCAGTTCTGTGCCCCTCAGGTCCAGAAGGACAGGGAACT
>VWZK01003968.1:0-98796 GCA_013396935.1 Baryphthengus martii | reverse complement strand
TTTCTGAACTGCAAAAAGTCTGCTCATTGTACAGAGGTGATACATGAGAAAACTGACAACAGAATTTAAAAAAATTCCAACTACCAAGTCTCTGAGAAGTTGTTACAAGTGACAGAACCTACCTTAACCAGCTGCCTCCTTTCTTTACCATCCGATCCTACACAGTCTATTATTTTAGGCAGATTCAGGCCTCCTGCTAAGCGAAATTCTGGCTTAAAAGACCTTATTGTCACCAAATTTTCATATTGTCCTGTGGGATCCACCTGAAATTATAAATTACTTTAAAAGAAGTATAAAAATTATCCCCATTTCACTTGAAGAAAGTGGGAATAAGTTGTTGGCAAACCTCTCTGGCAGACTACATGCTAAATATTAATACGAGCATTCCATCATCTACAAGGACAATGTTCACAAAGTCTAAACAAAGACACTGAGCAAAGGAGTGAGTTTGATTCCTCCTTGTTCACATCATTGGTAGAGGGGATGTGGTGCTGCAGACATCCGCTAAACAAGCTCCACCTGACACAATTTGCGCCTGTCCCAATGAGCATTCTCCCAGGAAAATGTTCATATATGGTTGGGGGGCATTAGGCTTACATTAGGCTGTAAACGGACCTGATTTACGATCCCCAAACTACTGCAATCTACAGGATCTGTATCTTCAGCTATCCTCAATCTCCTCATGTCACAAATCAATCCTACACCGCTAGCTGTAAAGAAATATCACTCCGGCTGTTTACATCATAGACCTCCAACTATTTCAGATACCGTGTATTGGAGAAGAAAGGAGAAGAAAAGGACAATCGAATCATACAAAGGAGCAACACCTCGGGCCAATGGGAACCCTACGAACAAACGCTATGGGTGGCAGTTTCTGGCCTCTGAAGTCAAACAGCACAGAGCAGTCCTTTAGCTTGTTTTATCTGGCTTTATGGGCATAGCCTGAGGGATTTCAACGCGGGGAAGTTTGTCTTCATAACTTTTAAATTTTAGGTGGCTGGCCTAAAAAGCAACTTCACACTCCTGAAACTGGTAAGTTTGCTAGGTAGAGCGTGTGGCATCTAAGAATGAATGCCTTTGCAACCATCCAATCAACCACTTAGGCTAATGTTACTGAGTGGTAAAAACACATAAGCTGGCCATTTAGGAAGAGCAGAAGAGGCACATCTATTAATTCTCACCTTTCTGGATATGAAGTGCCTACCTGAAGCTCTGAGCTAGCACCTACAAAATAGGAGATTCAGACTCTCAAATCCTATGATTTAGGTCGCTCATCATCCTTTTTGATAATGAAAGATTAGTCAGTGGTAACAGTGGCAAAGCCATCTTCATGCCACAATAAGCCACTGTCCAGCAAATACAAGACTCAGGGTGGTCAAGGTCTTCTAAAGCCTAAGGAAACCATCTCCCACCAGACAGGAAAGTATCCTTGGTAGGCTGATCTGTCAAGAACATGGGAATCTGAAGAGCTATATGCCCTGACTAATATTATAAAAACTTGAGGTTGATTCTACTATTTGGTATTATAGTGTATATTTATTTCAACTTCAGTCACCTTAATTTCCATGGTAGGAACAACAACATCCTCTAGGTTCTTCAGTTTAGTAATTGGCTGGCCAGCTGGAATACTTATTCCTTCTGCAATCAAAAAGAATTCGTATTTTAAAATTCACTACTATAAACATACACTGAAATTCACAAAAAATAGCTTACACTGCTTTTGGGTCCCAAAGCCCCACTGCACACTTCTGTCAACCTGATGAACACAGGACAACTGCAGTCTTCTGGAGTTCCATACTCAGAAAGTCTGAACCTTACTGTGAAAGAAATTACTACAACTTCTGATCCAGACTTGAGTTCTACATTTATCAAAAATACAACACAGTATCTCCTTTAACTATCAGCATTTAGAAATACACGTTTTAATTCAAGAAATTAAAATACATCTTCACTATTAAAAACAAAAACAATTTTTCCAAAACTTACTTCTTTGAGTTTTCCATGGAGTAGCATCTACGTTTGCTAATGTGATGTAAGCATCACAAAGTGCTTCAATGTCTCTAACCATACGAGCTCTCCTTTTTCTTACGATATTGATTATATTTTTAGCAGCTTCCATTCTGTCCTAAAAAAAACCCAGTGGAATACGAATATCAGATCTTGCAAACTACACCTTGTAAGATCAAACATGCATCATAACATGCAGTCAAGTAAGTACAATTGAGATACATCCTATGAAAACAGAGAAAACTGCAATAATGGGCAGCCCTTTGTCATACGAACAGAAATAACTTGAAGAGAAGTTCCGTGCTGTCTAACCTGAGATAATGACTCAAGTGAGATATTACTGGGGGTGGAGAGGGAGCAAATCTCTCCAGAAGTGCAAAAAACATGCTAAATTTCTTCAGAAAAAAAAGATAGTTTTGGATGTTCTTCCACCATCTTCCTGCTTCTGTTATTTCCTCCCAGCTGGAAAAAAAATCAACTGTACGCAATGAGCAAAAAACTGATCATGCATTCCGTCTGTGTCTAATGCTGGAGACTTAGTTGAGTTTAGCATAATCCTACTCCTAAGGGTAGAACCACAAAAGAACTAAAAACCTGAGAGAAAATCAAAAGAAAAAGCACATAAAAATGTGCTGAAAAATGACATCAGCGTTGTAGGTAAGAGGTTAATGACAAATAACCACGTGGGCCTGTAGTGATGGGGGAAAGGAGGGGCATTAAAATCTAGACACGAGATAATTCCAAAGACAGGTTGCAACAAAAATTCAGCAGTAACAACACTAACATGAAGCCACAGTTCAGTACTACCCATCATCATGGCTTTTAACATATAAAGGTCATGTAAACTAACAAGAGATTGACTGTACAAGGCTAAATACTTAGATGGAACAGATGTTATTACTCAAAGGAGAAAAAATAGTCTGTTCAGTACATACTTTTGACAAAAACCCCACTCAAGTCTTTGTTGCATCTAAAATGCCTTTTACAGAATCACACATCAAGGACATTGATCAGAAAACTCTTTGCAATAATTGGGGCTATTTGTTGCAGGAAATGTCAATCAGGTTTTGTTCAACCCCATAATTACTTCTTTCAATAGTAATTACCAATGTATGCACAAAAGGAGGTTTTTAATATTAAAAGTACTTTTTTCCTCCTACTCTTTCTTAACAAAAGTCAGATGATGAGCTCTGAAACCCTAGACATATTTTTTTTTTTCAATTTTTAAACAAATTAAAAGGACTGAATGTGAGTAATAGCATAGAATTTTTTGTAGTCACCACATCAAGCTGGGAGATTTCTTTCGGTGCATTTTTAATTAACTTATTTCTTCTTATTGCATCTGGTTTTGTGAGCAGTTCATCTTTGTTAGCGTTTGCCAAAGCGAGTATTATAAACAAAGTATGATGTGGATGATCAAGTGAAATTCTAGACATTAGCTGTCAAGAAAAACAAAAAGATCCCATTATTGAAAACAGTACAGATGAAAAGAAATTACTTAATTAACATTATGAGTTCTTTTGAACTTCTAAGGTTCTTAATAAGAAATAAAAAGTAATAGTTAGATGATATTTCTACAGCTAAAACACAATCAAAGTATATTCCTATACCAGCATAAGACTACTATACAACAAGAAAATCAATTAAGTAGCAATGAGAAAAAGTCCTAAATCCTCTCCCCCTGTCCCCACATTATACTAATTTTGCATCACTCATTTTTAACACAACTATCACCTACCTAACTCATTTAGCTATAAATTCACAAAGGAAGATGCCTATGGTTCAGAAGTACACACTACTAAGTCAATAAAGATATCTTGAAATACAAAGAGCATAAATTACATTATTCAGAACTCCATGAAATCCTAAACCACTCATCATCTTGGTTCCCATCCGAGCAGCCAGCTGGTACATCAGAGGCAAAAACTTGTACGAAGGGATCTTCTCTGCATTTTTCTGTAGTAGAGAAAATTCAGTTAGAAAGCTGTACTAAACTCCAAAAAAAAAAAAAAAAAATCATCATAAAATACCAGGTAAAGACTAGCAATTTTGGGTTAGCTTGTTTGGTTTTTTTTTTTTTGTCGTTGTTTGGCTGTTGCTTTTTAAAAAATGAGAATAATCATTGCTGTGTGATCAAATGGCAGCCCAGTGTGTATCACATCATGTTGGTCCATGCCTTCTAAATACAGGTTCTTCGTAAGAAAAAATACCATTTTCTATTCTATCAGAGCAGAGCTTAGATACAATGAGTTAGAATTCATTTCTCGATTCTTTGTGGCAAGAGACAATCCTAATTGAAAAAAAATTGCAATCCAGTTTAAGGCAAGAAACAATTGTGTGATAAAAAATATGAGTAAAAGAACACTCTCTGTTTTTCAAAGTTAATTATAACACTAAGTGAAGAATTCTATTATGCAGATCTCTGTTATAAACACATAATTCTGGTAAGAATTAATAGATTTCCTGCACAATTCTAGAAAAGACAGAACCAGCTTGAAAATGAGAACTTTACTGATGCCTGGTCACTGTATTATATGGACAATCTAAAAGCATATCCTTTCACCTAGAACTATATATAATATAAAGCACAATAATGCACTAAAAGATGTTGAAGATGGGTAGGATCCAAAGTATGTAAAGAATAAGGTGACAACAGTGAAAGATCATGAGATATGCTTAATCATACAGACTTGTCAACTTAAAATGCTAAATTACCTTAAAATATATTGAGAATTACAGCACTCACTGATAGGAAACTAACTGATGAGCAATGATGATTGAAAAAAGCAAATTTTGAGGGGAAAAGCTAAGGAGATACATAGGAAAGCACACTGTACAGCACTATAACTCATCTTCTAGAAACAAAGGAGGAGAAGAAAAATAATTTAATGTCAAGTTCTAAAGAAGAGCAACAGCAGACTTATACCTTCATCATTTCATTGACTCTGTCAACTCCAGAATTTTCAAGCCATAGGGAACAGAGTCGGAAGATCCACATATCGTGTTCTTCTCCACTGAGTAAACAGCTGATATAGTTCTCCACTGCTTTACACAAGAAACGTTTACGATCCTCAGTTAGGGCATGTATGGCACATTCATCCAGTTCAAGTTCTCGCTGAACCTTCACTGTATATCTATGGGAAGAGACATTATTTTTAAACAACAAATTATTTCCTAATGGACTTACAGCAAGGCTGTCCCTAACCTTTCTACTAATTAAACACTTTTAAAACTTGTTTTGTATGTACAAGCACAGTAAAACAACCAACTGAGAAACGAACTTATAGGAGCTATTCACCTGGGGTATGTCCACATAGACTCATCACTCTAAGTAGATTTGCAACCACCATCTTTTTTCTTTTTAATGATTTAATATCAACGTTGGTGTAAATGTGAATATCCAGTACAGATCATTTGTGTAAAGATTTCAGTTTCCAACAGCTGAACTTCATTTTTTTCTGCTCACTTGCAATTGCTTTTACTAAATCTTAAAAGAATTCTATATTAAGATGAATTCTACTCTTTCACCAAATGTGTAATGGCAAATAAATCTCAAACTCATTTAGTTTTATGGTCTAATGTTGTTTTCTGTCAAATAAACTGAACAGAGCCAGGGAACAAATAGGAATTCTGGCCCATGATCATCCATGCTGTTTAACTGTTCTAAGACTCCTTGGCTTAGTTTTGGTCCATGCTGCCTAGCATCCCCCTGCTCAGGCACAGTTCAGAAACTATTCACAAGTACTACAGATTTGGCCACTGTTTTGTCGAGAAGGAAAAACTCAGCTGCAGAGATGGGAGCCCTGTTGTACCACTCACCCTGAGAATTAGTAAAGATGATGCCTTTGATAGCTGCACAGTAACCACCTCTCCATGTGAATGCTCACCTATTTGTCTGAACTTTACGCTCCCTGAGGAGGCCGACCTCCTCCTTGGCCTTCTTCAGTAACGCCTGCTTATTTTCAAACTCTGAGGATTTCATGTAATTCTCAATTCTCTGGTACTGATTATCTGAGAAACGAGCCAAAGACAGGAAAGCCTTCATCCTTCCTTTCTTCAGCTCATTACTGCTGTCTCCACTGTGGCTTGCGGCTACTTCCACAGCCTAAAAGGGAAGTTACAATAATTATGAGACTGATAATTAGACTAATAGCGCTGCATAGTACTCAACTAAACTCCATTATCATAGAAAGAACGGTTAAGTTTGGAAGGAACCTCTGAAGGTCATCTTGTCCAGCCCCCCTGCTCAGGCAGGGTCATCTGCTCAAACAAGTTCTTTAATTATTTAATGTTGCCTATGATGGAACACACAGGCATACAAAATAAAACCTAGCAGGATGAATATTTTTCTCCTAAGTGAACTTAACCTTTGAGGAGCGTTTCAGTGCAAACAGTCAGAAAGATTAACCTGTATGAAATAGCTTTAATAACCATACAGGAGCCTCTGACAGTTATCTATCTCTTAGAGTAACTAGGCATGAAGTTTTGCAACAGTTTTACAACCTTATATCATAAAATGGTGAGGGAAAAAAATAGAAGATAGTCCAAAAAGAAAAGGAAATTATATGTGAATGTCATTAATTTAAAACATCAGCGTGAAAAAAGCATGTAGACAATAAAAGAGAAAAGCAGGTTTGTAGTTTCACAAATTTGCATAAAAAAAAGAAATGCAGAGTGGACAAATATTAATAAAAATGTTTCTATTACTCATTAAGAGTTAAAAAAAAAAATTACAGCACTTTGAAATACTAGCAGAAGACTTTCCAGCACCTGGAAAAATAATGTTATAAATACAATGCCTGTACTGAAAACACAGAATCATAGAATCATAAAACGTTAGGGGTTGGAAGGGACCTCTAGAGATTATCTAGTCCAAACTCCCTCCCAGAGCAGGATCACCTAGGGCAGGCCACACAAGAACGCATCTAGGCGGGTTTTAAAAGTCTTCAGAGAAGGAGACTCCACAACCTCTCTGGGCAGCCTGTTNGGGGCTGCTTTCCAGCAGGATGTCCCCTAATCTGTACAGTGCCTGGTGTTATTCCTCCCCAGATGCAGGACTCTACACTTGTCCTTATTGAACTTCATGAGGTTCTCCTTTGCCCAGCTCTCTAGCCTGTCTAGATCTCATTGGACAGCAGCACAGCCTTCCTGTGTGTCAGCCACCCCTCCCAGTTTCGTATCATCAGCGAACTTGCCAAGGGTGCCTTCTATACCCTCATCCAGGTTGTTGATATAACATAACTCAATTATCTGTTCTGAGAAGGAAAGGATGGGGATGGAGTGGAACAGGAAAGGGCAACTGCACTACTAGTTGTAATCACTGCATTTCTAAGCCAATTTTACACAGAAGTTTCACTGTGAATTCTGTAACGTCATATTCTGACTATTTTATAAGCTTACAGTGTTATACAATACCGCTGCACTGGAAAACTTACTTTACATTTTAACACCATATTTTAGCACAGCATTATCTCAAAGACTGCACAAAAAGACATTATCTCAAAGACTGGATGCACCTTTTCTAAGTATTTCTGCATGATGACTGTCGGGTTTTCCAAGCATGTTTCTGCTAACCAGGTTCCACATAGCCTCAGACACTCTGTGTACATCAGCTTCAGATGAGGATCATTCTCAACCTTTGAGAAAGCAAGTTTTGGGAAAGAAAGAAAGAAAAAAGAGAGATGCATCAAACAAAAATACCTTTTATGTACAACGTAGGCTATTTATAAACCTTTTAAATCCTGAATATAATTCAGTTACTTGGGCCTATTAGATGTAATGTATCTACAGTCATTTACGATAGCAGTCAATAACCTTAAATCACGTTCACATTCTATGTTTGAACAATGAAAACAACAAAATATAATAAAATTTAAATACATTTACATCATGTTTCTGGAATTGTATTTTCTAATATTCCCATTTAGTCTGAAGTACCATAGTACTTCATAGGAAATACGCAGGAATTACAGTAACTATGTGCAATTGTTAAATTTTTCAGACAGATCTCTACAAGAAACTTGGTTTAAAGTGCTCTGAGAAGACGATGGAACAGGTTTCCAAAGGACTTGCCTCCAGATTGGAAGCTCAGCTTTAACCGTATAGTAGGGCAAGTTTTCAAAATGCTTTTAGTATAGGGTACATCTTTTAAAGACCATCTGATCAAGATGGCAACACTGACTTGTGAAATACTGAAGGGTATCGTTGCCTGCAAAACCACAAAACCTCCTTCAGTGGACAGCGTAAATGCAACATTTCTGGAAGCCCTCATCAAATAACTCATGGAACAATCATGAAAATCAAAAGAGGAGCAGAAACTCTTGATTTTGCCCTGCTATGTATGGAGAACTTGGCCACAAATTCTCCAGCTTTTCTGAAGTGTGATACTCCTTAATAACGTATATGGATTCAAAGTGAATGTTTATTACCCTCCAAAGAATACTCAAAGAAAGCCAGCATAGTGAAACACAAAGGCAAGGATGATGAAGCAATCTGGTGATGATATTGAGTTAATCAAGCTGATGAAAACAAGGTCAGATTGAAGAACTGCAGCCAAACAATATAGGACAATAAATGGAATGAAAAGACCTGATGAAATTACCAGCAAAAAATAAATCAATAATGTATGAGAGGAGGAAAAAGGCTTCTTGTATACATCGATGGACTGTGAAACAGCTGATCCTGCTTGGAAACGTGACTATAAAACGTTACCTCACTATGAAGAATGGAGACAGGGTTTTTTCCACAATCAGAACTAACATAGAATCATAGAATGGTTTAGGTTGGAAAGGACCTCTGAAGGTCATCTAGTCCAACCTCCCTGCAGTGATCAGGGACATCCTCAACTAGATCAGGTTGCTCAGAGCTCTTGTCAAGCCTCACCTTGAATATCGCCAGGGACAGGGCCTCAACTACCTCCCTGGGCAACCCGTTGCAGTGTTTCACTACCCCCATAGTAAAGAACTTATTCCTAATATCCAATATAAATCTGCCCTTCTCTAATTTAAAATCATTGCCCCTCGTTCTGTCACTACAGGCCTTTGTGAATGGTCCTTCTCTAGCCTTCCTGTAGGCCCCCTTCAGGTACTGGAAGGTCTCTATTAGGTCACCTCAGAGCCTTCTCTTCTCCAGGCTGAACAACCCCAGCTTCCTCAGCCTGTCTTCGTAGGAGAGGTATTCCAACCTCCTGATCATTTTCGTGGCCCNTGGACTTTGAGCCATTGACCACTACCCTCTGGATGAGACCACCCAGCCAATTCCTTATCCACAGAACAGTCCACCTATCAAATCCATATCTCTCCAACTTGGCGAGTAGAATGTTGTGGGCACTGTGGCAAAGGCCTTGCAGAAGTCCAGATAGGTCACATCCATAGGTTGTCCCTTGTCCACTGACATAGTTACTTTGTCATGGAAAGCCACTAGGTTGGTCAGGCAGGATTTGCCCCTAGTGAAGCCATGCTGGCTGTCTTCAATCACCTCCCTGTCTTCCATGTGCCTTAGCATGTCTTCTAGGAGGATCTGTTCCATGACATTCCCACCACGGAGGTGAGGCTGACCGGTTAGTAGTTCCCAGAGTCCTCCTTTCTAGCCTTTTTAAAAATGGGCATAACATCAAATGAAGAGGGTTCAAAACGAACAAAGTGGCTCTTAATGCAGTGGGAATTAAGCTGTGAAATTCCTTGTTGCAGGGTTTTCTTGGTTATTAAAGCTTACACAGACTTCAAAAGTGATTGGACAAATTTATGGAATAAAAAAGGAAGGAATTATCTACAAAGAAACTACCTCTGGTCCAGGAAGCTCTTGTGCTACAAATCAATCTACGGGAGTACTCTGGCTACACAGCACAAATATTCTTCACGCTTTTCCTTAGGAACTTACTAAGATAGGAGAGAGGGATTTTTGTTTTAGTTCTTGTATTCTGAACTAGAGATGAGAATACAGTATTTGCTTCACATCAAGAGACAGAGTTTTTCAGAAAGCTTACGAAAAGATCCAGGATAACAAAGATTCAGAAGAACTTGCCAAAGTCGTATTTCATAAGAAAACATTCCCTTGTTTGAGGTAAGATTCCATTTTCAGAAGTACAAGGTAATACTCACAGCTCAATGTGCTTGTAACTGGGGAAGGATTCAAAGACGTGAAACAGCACTCCAAGTCATATCTATGTTCCTCGATAATGGATTAGTTCAAGGAACAAAGAAGTCTGAGGCACAGTAGCGAACGTCTGTCAGTCAAAAACTTGCCTTGAATTCCTGTACGCTTTGTGATACAGCTTCAGCCCCACTGAAATAGAAGCCTCAACTCGTATTCCCACCTTGGCACAAAATACTCCCTACAGACAGCTGGGAATGCCTGCTGAGTTATGCTTCTATAGCATAAAATATATTATTAGTGCCTCCCTGGATTAGTCTTTTTTTACACAATAAGGACTAGAGAAAATCTTTATTATTCTAACAAAAGCATGTACACTATTACCGTTTCCAACGTAACAGGTATCAGAAATAATGTGGCCAGTAGGCCTAGGGAAGCGATTGCCCCCCTGTACTTGGCACTGGTGAGGCTGCACCTCAAATACTGTGTTCAGTTTTGGGCCCCCCACTACAAGAAGGGAACGGAGGTGCTGAAGCGTGTCCAGAGAAGGGCAATGAAGCTGGTGAAGGGTCTAGAGAACAAGTCTTATGAGGAGTGGCTGAGGGAACTGGGGTTGTTTAGCCTGGAGAAAGAGAGGCTCAGGGGAGATCTTATCGCTCTCTACAAGTGCCTGAAAGGAGGCTGTAGGAAAGTGGGTGCTGGTCTCTTTTTCCAAGTAGCAAGTGACAGGATGAGAGAAAATGGTCTCAAGTTGCACCACGGAAAATTTAAGTTGGATATTAGGAAAAATTTCTGCACTGAAAGGGTGAAACATTGGAACAGTTTTCCCAGGAGTGGAGTCAACATCCCCGGAAGTATTTGAGAAATGTGTACAAGTGGTGCTTAGGGACTTGCTTTAGTGATTTTAAAATCATCTCTGCTTTTAAAAAGCTATGTATTTCACAGTGGCAGAACTAGAGACAAAATAATGAGTTCTAACATTTGCCACTCTTACAGACTCCCTTTGAAAACCCCTGATAAGATTTGCTAATACAGATTTTTTTGCTCTCAGACATTTTGAGACTATAAAACAGATTTAGTAATACTGCAGACAGCCTTTTAATTTTCTTCCAAAGTAAGACTCCAGAGAATGGAAACAGGATCTTAAATAATTCAGTAACCATAAGTTTATACATTATATAACACCTACCTGAAACCAATCTGCATCTAATTTTTTTATCATCCTTTTAAGAATATTCAGTGCAAGACTCTCTTCCTTTTTAGCCCAGAAAACCTGAGCTTCTTCTAGTTGCCATTCAGAAACGCCACATCCTGTTGGATTGTATTGTTTGATCTGAAACATAGCTCGTTCCGGAAGCTGAAATTGAAAAAAATATTATAAACAAATCTTTAAGTGTAATACATGTATCTCACGGTAAGTTTTGTTTCCAAACTCTGACAGGGCATGCATCTCCACAGCGTTAGTGGCTGGGCAGGAATGAGACAAATAAATTCTGCAGTAATTTCTCCACACAATTCTGGAGGCACTGAGTAAACTTTGCTAATTTATGAAATCAAAGATAACTATTCTACTGATTTCATCATTAGTCACAAAAAGACTTTGAACCTTCCTGAAATAAAAATATAACACAGTTTCACATATGTGAAGTGCTAAATACCTTTCCAGTTTATATATATTTAGCTGGAACTGTTTTCTGCAGAAGTTACAGGAGTAACTTGGAAATATTCTTTTTTGAGTTACTCTTCCAGATGCACTACCTAGAACAAGCCAAGGTTGACTCTGGACCCCAAATGCATTAGCAGCAGCAGAAACCACTGACACTGCAAATCCCATTAAGTCATTCACAGCGAGATTTACCACCATGCAATGGTGCTTTCAGACTATAAACCCCTGAAGACAATACTAAATATACAGATGCGATGGAGTTCTTTCTAGAGCTTTACTCTGAAACGCTACAACACTATGATGCAAGTGAAAGCTGGATATATAAAACTGCACCAAAATGAAGTAAAAGGGTTATAAGAGCATTCTTCACTAAAAATGTATTTTGTATATTATCGATCTCAGAGTAGCTTACAGTTATGAACAAAATTCAGTAAATATGCCCATAAATGATGACAAAATTTAGGAATAAGTTCTATCAGTTTAAGTCTCCAACTAACTGATCAACTGAATAAACTCAGAATGCAGTTAATCTTTAGCACTGTTGAAAAATAAAGTTCTTTTATAAACTAAAAAACTAAATATCCATCACTGATCTTTTGTGGAATTTGCTACCTGTGTATTTTTTGCAGTTCTTGCCAATCTAGAAAGCTCCACTAGATGCTTGGTCAGGATGTCTTTAATACATTCTCTTTTGGAATTGTCATTCTCCTTTTCAAGCAAGATCTCCAAAACTACAGTGCGCAGAGCCATGATAGGCTCCTGGAAACGGAAGTCACTGTCCTTGAGAAGCTGGGACTGTCTCTGCCATTTCAAATAAATATCATTCAGTTGCTGAGCAGTAACAGATCTACAATTGTTAAAAAAAAAAAAGACCTGTTATTAATTCTCACCAAATATTACCAAAACCCAAGATGAACAACAAAAACTACCGAGGCAGTTCACAATCTACAGTTCAAAACCAAGAAACAGTCCATAAAACCCTACAAGGATCAACATGCAGAATAAACTGGCAGGCTTCCAGTTTTAACAAACATTAAAATCAGGAAATCAATACTAGTTAGGTGAACAACTCCACTGTAAACACTCTTGATTAAGTATCAAATACTGTTATGTTAAAGGTCCATCAACAAAGGGTAGAAGATATGACTGCTACCTTGAAGTATATCAGAGAATTTAAAACAAAGAGAAGAAAACAATTATTTAAAATAGAATACTCTCTTAATACCAAGTAATTAAAATGAGACCACAAATAAATCTAGTCTGGAAATAAAGAGAACCTAGATTCATCTTTGCATAGTGAAGTTAAAATCTGTAGCATTTTTAAAGTGAAGTCTGAGATGTTCATGAATAAAATTTATTGAGGTAATTTTATTTATGTGCTAGACTTCATTACCAAACATCCTGAAAATTGAGAAAGGAGTATGAAACAAGCTTGAAAAAAAATACCTGGAGAACAGCAGACCTATATTTTCCAACTCTCCAATTAGCTGTAGTCTGCAAAGAGTTGGATATAATGAATAAACAGACTCAAGACTGCCTTTGCACAGCTCTTCTACTTCATTCACTCTATGGATTTAACAGAGAAATAGTAAATTACTATTTTAGTATCCACAAGTAATTCTAAATATCCACAACATAATTTCTATACAGTGAACAGAATTTAAACAGTAAAACCATTCAGTTTGGAATTATTTTGTATTACGATTAATAGTTCAAAAAATTGTTTGTTAATAAATGAAGACACAGTAGACATATATAAACTTCACAACCTATATGATAGCTCAGCTCAAGAAGAGCAGTCAGCATTCACATCCATTTAAGAGAACTGCAAAGTAAGGGATGTATACTACAGGAAAGGTACCCTCAATTAGCACACAAATTCTGTATGCACAAAAGGCAAATTTAAGGTAAAAACAGGCTTAGAAATGAAGTTGCACTCAGGAAGTATTCTATGCATGAGTCTTTATTTAAGTCCATAAAACCCTGTAATAGTCTTTTATACATCACTTGTGACTACAAACACAAACACACCCTCTGTCTCTCTAACAGCAGAATATTTGAATAGTTACCTGGCATCTTTAAGACTGTCATAGAAAGCAGAGAATTCCTTATCTCGTAAAGACTGAAGAGCATCATACAATGATTCATGGTACCCTGGTCTTCCTGTGTCATCTCTTACAAATAAACAAAAAATAACATAAAATAAGACTGTATTTCTCTACAAAGAAGTCAATTTTTAGTAGTACATTCGCATACATATCCACATTTGCAGTGGATAGATTGCTGCTTTGCACGATAAAAAATAATAATGCAACCCTTTAAATTTTAAATTAATTTAGTACTTTTCATCTTACATGTTTTTCTGCTCCTATATTGAAGCTGAATATTCTATTTGCCTGGGAGTTTTATAAGTAAAGGGGTTTATAGAGACTGACTCAGGGACAAAGACAGCTCCTCTATATGAAGTTTGTTCTGATTATGGCATGGCACATACTCTTCAACAGGATATGTCTGTGAAATCTTCCAGGTACTTCTAAAAAATGATCTTAAGACAGCGCAGCAGAAGTGAATGAACACACCAAGCATATGTTACCCAGACCCACCTCTCTTCACGAGTCTTAGGAGAAAAATCCTCTATTCTCTTGACTACTAAAAGTTAATGAAGGAGTTACTGAACACTCCATCATGCAACTTCTGCTTTTGCCAAAAGGTAGCAAATTTGTCTTCTATTCCTCCTAAAATGTGCAACGATGTAACTGCACTAGGAAAAGTCAGAGTTCACACTAGACCCTGGCCAGTCATATGAAGTAACTAATGACAGGTACTCAACATTACACAAGTGAGGAGATTCCTCCTGATGAGGGAGCAGCTGCAAATCAGCACTGGTGTTTGCTTATTCAGCTCTTGAAAACCTCTCGTGGTTTACTGAGTAATACTTTCCTCATTAGCTTTTAAGCTAAACATTATAAACCACCCCTCCTATGTACTTAAGACACATCCACTATGTGAATCAAAACCAGAAAAATTAATTTTATAGTTATGGACAATGAAAAAGAAGAACCAACTGCGTGGTTTTGCAGGAAAACGAACAGTGATGTGCATACAAACCAGATAGCTCTAAGCGACAAAGACTGCTTCTCGATTCAACGATTAAGACAAGGTAGGCAACCTGCTTCAGAGAAATTATATTCTAATGTCATCTTTTTGCTTGGAACCAAAACCATTGTCTTTCACTTAAAGAACTAGCAAAAAAGTTAAGTTGGTTTACTTGACAGAAGAGAAGTGGCCCCACTGCATATTCCTCCACGCTGCCTGGTAGCGTATTTCCTGTAGCTCTGCGCACCACTCAGTGTTCTCATGTTCCAGTCCTTTTAAATACATGGAAAGAGTGTGGCAAAGTCCAAAATTCTGCAAAGCCTGGAATTAACAAAATTACTGAAAGTTGGGTTTCCTCCTTTAATAAACTGAGCCATTTTGTTTAAAAGGCTTTGTTGTACCTTTGGAAACAAAGAAGCCTTTGTGGGTAAGGCAGATCCAACCACAAGTACTTCTAAATTCAGCACTGTGTAACATGAAAACTTTTTAAGATAACCCCAGAAAAACAGTTTAATTAGTACAGTGGCTGGCATTCTTTAAAATAAATTTCCATGCTGTGTTTCAAATGATCTGTCTCCTCACATTTCTCAATTCCATCATTCCTAGGGAGCAAGACAAAACTAGTTCTACTTCTTAATGAACTGGTTTTCCTGGTAGATATTTGAACAAGTTTCCTAGAACTCCTATGGTCTTCAAACAGATAGGACCTTAATGACTTTATATCTGTGATCATTTATTCAGGTTATGTGTGCAGCCATTATGAAGGAGAAACACAACAGGATTTTAACAATAATACTAAATAATTCAGAGTAAGAAAAAAAATGGGGTAGAAATTGGGGTAGGATAGGAAAATTAAATGAGTCGAAACAAAGATAATACCTTCGCTATGTTATTAAAGCACTGGTGTAAACATTTTTAGACTAAAAATCAACATATTTTTAAGGAATCAAAATAAGAGAACATCAATTCTATTTATTTATTTCATCAGAAATACCAGTTTCAGTAAGATAGTTGACCTAATTGGAGACTTTTAAAGAATGAGATGGCAAAAACCTCCGATTACTTTACTTTTTATATCTCATCATTTTAGGAGATGCCTCAATTCCGTATAAAATTAAATCTATGTATTTTGAAATATTTCACAAAGTTCATACCCAAGATAGGGACTACAGGTGAGCGACAAGAGGACCGCACATCTTAATGTTTTGAGGACAAACACTGAATTGTATCATATTATAAAAGTTTGGACACCAACGACAGTGGGCTGCACTCGCTGACCAAAGAGATCTCTTTTAGTCCCAAAATGATTTTGCATTTACTACAAATGACTCTCAGTACTATGGATATAAATTCCTACATTTATTTCCTATTACAGAGTAAAATTACCTCTATTATTCCTGCCTGGCGAGTAGATGGAGAGAGGCTTGCCTCAAGGTCATATGTTACAAGTGCTTTCTCCCACACTGCTTCATGCTCATATGTTCTTATCCTGTTGTAAATTATACAAGAAGTTTTCAACTTAAGTTCTTTACTAATAAATGAAAGCAATGACTTTAAAAACCGTAAGAATATTAACAAACTATACCGTGCCAATGGCTGTAACATTCTCCCTCCACCACAGCCATAGAGACTGTCAGGTTCTCCAATGCTTCTGTAGATGTCTATAAGAAGGTCCTAGAACATGCACCACAAAAATGAAGAATTACCACTTGGAACCATTTCAAATGAGTTTTATACATATCATGTAAGCTTATAAATACAAGTCCCTCCATGTAACATGCTATCATTGCTTAGTTTTCTTTTATGTCATATCCGAGCCTGCTATCATCACAGGAAAACAAGTTTTGAAGTCGATCAAAACTCTTCTGGACTACCTAACTTCTTTGCTAAGTTATCAAAAAAAATAGCACTAGGCCTTAGGTGGACTGGTTGAAAAGCAAAAAGCAGCAGCACTGAATGAGCACCAGACATACCATGTAAGCAATGCATTCTAAAGACAGGCAAGCACAGTTCTGGAATAGTGACCTATGAGAAGAAGTGACTTAAACAAAGCTACTGAATCCGATTTTATGTATGAAATAGATTTTTTTAGGAGAAAATATGACTTTGGTTTTAATTATTACAACTTCTTATACCACTTGCTGATTTTTAATGAACATACCTCTCTGAAAAAAAAACAACAGAAAAAAAAAACCAAACCAGAAAAAAAACCTTGTCTGGTATTATCACGAGGTCAGTTCTTTCAGGGAACAAAGTCTGCTTTGCTGAAGTTCAAAATTTCCCAGTTAATTAGTGTTTCGGATGAACAAATACTAAACTTAACTTGTCCGGCCAGGTCATTCAGTTCACCCGGAACTGGTGAATGAGGCAAACTTCTAAACACAGTTTTTAAAGTTCACCCAGATCTGTCTTCAGCTCAGATGAAACCTACTGTTAATTGTAACTATATGAGTAGGTTTGCTTTCAGATGACAAAGCACACACACGTACCTGTAAACTTATGCCAGTTTCTTCTTTACTTTTTTCATTCAAAATAGTAATAGTTGTTCTTTGACTCTCTTCTTCAAATGTCAAACTCTTAGCTGCTTTAAAAGATGACCTAAAAGAAATGTTTCAACCAGTAAATTTAAATGAAATTTCATATAAAGAACTAAGGAAATTCTGAAACTTAAGAAGGGACGCTAACTCCAAACGCAAGACCAGGTCTGTCATATTCCCAGATGATTCAAAACGGCACTCCACCAGAATGACAAAGCAATCAGCTAAACTGAGAACATTAACATAAAGGGATTGCAACATCAAGGTGATTTTTCAGAGCAAAAAAATCCCCACCTTGTAATATCTAATCTTTTATTAAAACAAACTGCTTTTGTCAATGCCTGAATATAAAAAGAATAAAAGCAACTACATAATATATATGCTTACAACCATACTTTTGTTATACATTCACTGCCTTAGAGTTATTTGTTGCCAAAACAAAGCTACTAAACTAGTTCCACATTTTGATCTTGCTAGACCCGAAGACAAAGATAATTGTCCTTTACAGAGGAAAACTCCTTCTATAAGGACCATTCAGCTCTGCCCACATCATTCTGTGGTTTCTTTCTTTCCTTGATTCACTTCTCACAATTTAATGACTAGTACACTATTAATTACAAGAAATAGAATCTGAAAAGTGTTCAATTTAAAAAGTGAAATTCAATACACTTCAGTATTCAGAAGCATTAGCTTTAGTGAAGCTCCTCCAGAACACACACTACTAAGAAAACCTTCTGGTTAGAAGTCAAAACACCACCATTTTGGGTGTGCCACAGATAGTTAACTAGTAAGGCTAGGATCACATTCAAGGACTGGTTGAAATATTTTTCGGGTATAGACACACACCTAAGGAAATTTTTAGAGTTTCCTTGACTCTTCACATAACAAAAGACTACTGGGACACATAAACCACGATTCATTTTACCCGAAATGTCAAAAAACTGCATTGGTCAAGCCTTGTACCTTTCTTGCTGTTTGTCTCTATTTATCTTGTCTGCGTAGATTTCTGCATAGAGCAAGGCTGTGAAGTGAGCAGCACAAGACTGTGCTGCTATGGCAACCTCAAGGTAATTCAGATCTAGCCAGAAGCTGTCATCAAAAACTGTACCTGAAACAGATCTGATTAAATAAAGACTTTAATACTGTGGTAACAGACCTTCTCTCTAACATTAAACAAAATAATTCCAATCTAACTATATAGCCTTCCAAAAGCTAATTTTATCTTAGACCTCCCAAAACCCATAACCACAAAAAGTTTATCAGATAAAATGTTTTTAGAGTACAGTTAGAATCCTTTAAGGCTAAGCCGTATCAATTCTGTACCAAATGCAAGGTCACTACTATGTCTTCATTCTTCTAACTCACGCATTCTTTACAACATCCTTCTTCCTTAATCTAGAGTGTCAACAGATTGTAGAACAGTCATAATTAAATTAAAGCAACATTTTGGAAAAGCTGTAATTCACCTCTTTTGTCTTCTTAAGTAATCAACAACAGCAAGCATGGATCGTCGAGATACTTTATCCAAACTTCTAAAATTATGGGTTTCTTGCTCTGGGATGTATTTTTCAAAAGAAAGAATATAATGAACTTTTGTCATAACACACCCGTTTACAAAATAAAAAGGTGTAATTTGTACCAAAAGGAAAAAAAAAAGGTTGAAACTTCCTTGGACAGAATTTCCAAAATTAAATTAATAGTTTGTCACAAAATTGATTTCCCTTCCTTACATAATATTAGTGACATTAAAGTAGTTTATATCGAAATTTTCTCTATCAAATTATCTTTGCATTAATAATTTGTTGATTTTACTTCTTCTTACAGAATTCAGAGATGATCCAATACCATGGCACAAGTTCCATACTAGATCTCTTTCCTTAGGCATGAGGCATATAAAGTTATTCCAAAGCCATCAAAATAGTTATTAGTGTCTTTATTACAGATTATTTACAGAGTCTGTATGCTTATACAAAACCCCACTATCTCCCACACATAGACACATGCTTTAGAAGAACTTATACTTCCATGCCTTCCTTCTGGATTAAAAACAAATAAAAATCTACAGGCTACAGGTTGTGTTCTGGTCATTGGGTTAATAGTTTTCTTCATTTTTCTGGACATTTTTCATTTATAAATTGTAAGAAGCAAGAAATAAGGAAAGCATACGTAAATGTTTGATCACTACTACACCACAGTAAGATGCAGAATTAGTAACTTCCCTTAAAGAACAGCCATGTAAAAAAAGAAGTATCTGGACGTTTCATGTGTTCCAACGAACAGAAATTAATAACACTTTCCGTTGCTACCAAAGAAACATTCCTTCTTATAGAAGAAACACCAACTCCTTCATAAGTCATCTCCCACATGCTTAACTTTCAAATGAGACACAGTGGAGACATCTGACTCTCAGTTCCTAATGTACCATGATAGTTTGCTCTCCAGATGCAGCCCCACGTGCTGCACCTACTTGCAATTGTACACAGAGCATCCCACAGGCAGGGTCGATTCTGTTAGCACTGTACAGTTGAATGCCACAAGGAGATTGCTACCTCCTCTTTTATAATCAAAGTTATTCCTCAGGATTTGTTGAAAAACAGACCAAGTAACTGTAATGGTAACTATCATCTCTCAGCATTGCGTTCATGTGCACTTGCTAACAAGAAGCTTACCAACAGAAAACAAAAATGGTGTCTGTTTTTTTCATGGCATCAGACAGAAATTCTAAATTCCAAGGAGAAATAACCGAACGTGTATTTTGGAAAAATTCATTCAACAAAAAATTATGTCTCTTCTGCAAATTAATAGATTCAACTGTCATACGACTCTGGCCAGACTGACATGCACTAAGTTCAAAATATTCTTCATTTTTACTTTTGTGAGCTTGACTCTTGCCATGTAGTTAACAATTTACGGTTGGGTTTGGCTTCTCAGGCAGAGCAGTGACTGGCCTGATGTTCACACTATTTATGCTATAAATTGCTAAGATGAAGAGCCAATTCCTAGAACTTGCATATCAAAATGATCAACAGGAAGAATCTTGCTCAGAAGCACTCAACTCTCTCATGTGTAACTGCTTCGTCTTACCGCCACAGTTTGGATCCTAATGTATTGGAATGAAATCAAGGTTTCCTAGGAAGATTTTTCTCCTTCTTTTTATAGGATAAGAGATTCTCCTTGAAGAAATGGGTAGTCACCAGACGTTTAAAATTTTTATTTTGAATACTGCTGATGTTCTATCGTTCAAACATTTTAATTAATGTATCTGTGCTCTGTTGGCTAGTGCACCCTCAGTTTATCTGTGAACAACTACACAGACAATAAGGTGTGTGACACTTCATGGTTTGTTTTTTTTTTTTTCTGTACCAAGACAGTTTTTCATCTGAAGAACTCAATTTAAAGCTTTCACATGCTTTTTATTTTGCTCTTACTGCCTCAGTAAGATCCCTTGCACAAAATCACAATGTTTGAAGAGGCCTCTATTATTTTCTCATTGGTGTCACTGAACTATCTGTAAGTTTATAAAGCTTGGAAAAATCCTTTCATATGTTTCATAGAACATTTTGGGTTACTCTGTACATCTGAGCATAAATTTGTGCGGTAGTTTCCCTGGCTGCTTACAGGAAGAAAATAGGAAATTATTAAGCCTTTTCTGTCTTACAAAGAGGGACAATAATAAAAATATCTAGAATGTGGGAAGCCCTTCAAAAACGTGAAAGAACACACTCTAGCCTTTTGTGTCTGGTTAGTCAGCATCTATAAAAAGCACCTTAAAATACACACAGTATCATTAGGCTTATTTACACCACTCTTAGTACAAACTGCAAAACTAAGGGTTCATTCTCCTCTCTGGCAACCAGCAGCTTGCATGTCTTGTCTGTCAAGGGACTGCAAGACATTTTACAGACTCATTCCTTTAGTGGTTTGTCACTGAAGAAGGGAGCTGAAAGATCCATCAGAGTAGCTACCATAAAAAAAAAAAATACTAACTTGAAGTAACAGACATGCACAAATAAACGAAATCTATTATTTCAGCTCCTGAAATAAGTGCATGTACCATTCACATAGTCTAATAACTACTATCGTATTTTTGACACAAATTTCTGTTAACTTCAATGACAATCTAATTGGAAGGGAGATCTTGACTAGAAGGTGATGTGTTTTTTATGCAACTTACTGCATTATTCATACTTGGATGCAGTTCTTTTGGTTACAGCTTCCTTTTACTCCGCTGGAACGAAACAGGTCTTCTGAATGTATAGGGAAACCATTACCAACATTAGGCAGAATCTAAAGTAAGAGTCTTTTTTTCCACGGGGAAAATCCAGGTGAAAACTGCCTTTAATTACTCTTGTTTGAGTAAGAGACGAATGTAGCTGCCGATTAGTAATTTTAAGAGATAGTCCAAGACTCAGTCTTGCAGCACACAGCACCAGATCAAATCTAAATTCAGCAAGTAATAAACATTATCCAGCTGTGAGTAAGGAAAGAAGCACAGAAGAAACTACCTGGGTGCTTGCAATGAACAGATTGAAAATTACTGGTATCTCCACTGAAAAAGGTGAAACAAGTGTGCATCATACATTTGAGGTTAGAAGATATTTTTTTCACAAGCAGAATCCCTCTTTCAGCAGAAACAAAAATAATACGACATTACCTGAATCCGAATTTGGAGGTGTAGTAGATCTGCTAGATGAGGCAAACCTGCAACAGGCTGTAAAAAACTTGTGGATATGAACTGACAATAGTTTTCTCCAAGATTCATCTGAGTCATGAAGAAGGATGTCATGAATCAGATATGGAAGTAAAGTTTGACACAAGTCTGTCTTCACCTAGAAAACAATCATGCACAGCAGTTGCTAAGAAATACCACCAAAACCCTTTCTTTATCAGGTTATAACCAAATGGACAACTACTCAAACAAACATGCAATGCTTGAGAAAGAGCTTGTAATACAAAAAGTGTAAACCACTCAATAGGGCTATACTGGCATTTAGTTAAAGCAGCAATATAGAGTTCATCCAGATTTACAGTTCTCTCTCAAATCTTCTATTTCAAGAGTGTATTTTATGGGTATTTACGATATCTGACTACAAAGGATTTGAATTACTTAAGAAATAAATTAAGAAAAAGTAGTAACTTTATCAGTTACTTAATTACTTAAGTAAAAGTAGAAATTTAATAGCAGAAATTACGATTTGCTATCAAGATGAGTAATCATTTATTTTTGTGCATGACAGCATGCATACATACATACAGATAATTTAGCTCACCTCACATAATGGCTTCATTAACTGAAGAACTTCATTTTGCACACCTCCACTGTCCAGTATGGAACCAGTTAAGCGCTTGATCCAGGTCTCATGGCTATCTCCCAGTGGAATCCACAGGTTTGTGTCATCCAAAGTTTCTAAAGGAGCCTCTGTATCATTTGCAGGTACTACAAAAAACTAGAAGGAAAATACATATATCACAAATACAAACAAATTCTGCAGCATTTAAAAAAACCTGCAATCTGTGTAATCTGCACAGATTAAAACACATTAAAGGTGTTGCACTTTGATTGGCAATATCGGTTTTGTTTATGTAAATGCAAAGTTTTCCAAAGAAATTTGAAAGTATTAAAAATAAAATGTTACTGACAGCATCAACAAGGCCACAACAGACATCACATTTAGGTTACAAATTAAAAGTCTGAGAATGAGGAAATATGTGATTTACAGTTAATTATGCATGTTTTTTTCTGAACTATTTTTCCACTAAGTTATTACATTGAATGATACTGGAATCCTTAGAAAGGATGTATTAGATTACTGAGTAGGTAATGAAAAACGGTTGAATAATGAAAGTACACAGCTTTCTAACGTCCAATTGGTAATTTCTTATGTGAAGAAGCTGCAAATGCTGAAACAGAAAGGAGAAACACATGTACAAAAACAATAACATTTGCAATTAGGTCAATGAAAAGTCCAAATTTTGCATTCTCTGCCCTATATGCCACATAAATAAGGTATATCAGAAGAAGTACCTTTTTCCTAGACATTCTGAAAGGCTGTAGATAGATTAACATAGGATCAGCTTTGTTTTTATAAACCTCCCAAAATTCACTGCCAGACTTGGTGGCCAATATGTTTTTCAAACAGGAAACAGCAGCAGCTCTCACATCAATACTGAAAGAGTGACACACACAATGTCATTCATATTAATCTCATTCAGATATTTTAGTTTCAAATTCATCTTTATAAACATCCAAGAGAAATAATTCCACAATATAACAACATGTGCATGAAATCAGAAAATTGTGGACTAATATATGCCATTGCATATTTTGTTATAAAGCAAAGCCTCAGTATCTACTCTACAGCACTGCTATCCTCCACAGCACAGAAGAGAAACTCCAGCTCTAGTCCAACTAGAGAATTTCTAAGAAACATTTAAGCTTGACTGGATAAGTAATGTGAGCCTTGAAGGAGCACATGGTTGGATGTGAGCAGGTGTCAGTAACACTTTCAGAGTATTACTCTGAGGTGATCTGAACAACTTAAAACTTTATGGCTTCTCTTAAGCTCTGAACTAAATTAAGCAAGTATACTCACCAGTTATCTGTTAAAGCAATATTTATTTGAGTTAACATTATGAAGACCCACTGAAGTTTTCTATCTTCAAGTAAGTCCACCACTTTAGAATCCACTGCATTTTCAGCATGCTGAAGAGCTATGGTGGAGAAATCCATGGGACCAATTTCTCCCAAGCAACTTCCAACAGCCTCTGCAAATGCAGACAATTTTACAGTCTTAGACACACTAAAACAAGGTCTCATTGACACCAAAGATTTAAACAATTCAGTCTTTGTTGGGGACTAACTTTAAAACCAAGCTAACACTGTATTGGATGACTGTTGCATACAAAGCTGACAAGTAGAGAACACTTAATCGTTCCTAATCAGAACCACCACCATCTGGTATCCTTCAATCAAGGACACCTTTGAACAACTGGGCCTTGAAGGTGACATTTATTAGGATGTTTCAGGATGCTTTGTGCGCATTGCTAACTTGACAAGAAAACTCAAGGTCCATGTATCCTTAGCCGAACTACCTTCATTATAATACTAAAATTCATGCCCATAGGTCAAAAAGACCCTTGCTCAAGAGAAGATCATTGCCCTGAGCATGCATAATAGTGGAAGTATGGATTCAGCAATATTATAATTGTATGTAAATTAATAACCGATCATTGTAAAGAAGAGTGGGCCTGGTAAATTACTAACTCTGCTAATTTTGTGTATAAACATAGCACGGATAGTCTCCCAGATGTGTATGTTAGGAGGAGAGATTCCCCCTGCACCCAGCACTGTAGTAAACTACTGCTGGTTTTCTAAACTATCATTTGATTTGCAGAGTTTTCTTTGTTACAATTTTCTGTCACGATTTTCCTTAGCATCACCCTAAAAAGTTGCAATTAATATAAACTACTTTTAGAACTGCGATTATTACAGAGTAAAAAGCTGCAAACATTTATAAATAATCATCTGAGGAGCTTTATGAATAAAATTATATCTATACAAATTTTGCAGCTTAAGACTCATAAATAATACAGTTACGCTTTCTAACTCAATTTTCTAGGAGTGCCTACGGCTCTGGATTTTGCAATTTAAATCAGATACAGATCTAATTTTTGCTTGTGTCAGAAACAGGTAAGTGCAAAAGGTCAGAACCACAGCCACTAAGAGACATTCATTTTCATTCCCTAAGGGTATTATAAATACAAACAGTAGTCTGTGAACACAAACAGTAACCTGTAAACTCATTAAGAATTAGTCTATATAGTACATGAAATGATGTATCAAAGTATTCCTCATTTGTTTTCTAGGCAAAATATTTTATAATTATAAACCAGGACTACATACAAGAAAAATAAATAAAAAGTAGACCTCGAAAGCACTTTTAAAAAAGAGATGTTAATGCTTGTCAGAAAGAACCTAAAATTTATTTTCCTGCTCTTTCCTTCATACTCAGCATGTGTTTTGAACATGTTTCCACTTTCTCCATTGTTTTAACCACCAGAGCAACTAAAGAACAGACTGAAGATACACACGTGTTTTGAACTAAATCTAACAAATCATTTAAGGAAATATGATGCAGAAAAGGCCGAAACTTTCAGCTTGCAGAGGTGCTGAAGAATATATCATATTGAAGTCAATGTGATCTTCAATGGCTCCGCCTTTTTAGCTATCAGTTATTAGGCTTTGAGACGAAAAATATATTAAGGAAAATGTTCACATTACTTGTGTTTCTGTCTAGTTTAGACATCTAGTTTCAGTAAACATCAACTCCATGGAGATACTTGGGGAAGAGGGGATTTCGATTTTAGCTTTGGTGCTTTGAATCAAACATTAAACAGGTGCTCCATATAAATGGCAAGAATAATTTCAGTAATACAGAAGAGGCTTTAAAATGGAGAAAAACTGTTTTAATTTCCACTAAAACATGCCTTTCAAATTCATAGATAAGTTCTCTTCAAATTTTATTACTATTTTTCAACGTAAAAAAGTGACCCATATAACAGCAGATGACTCTATTGAGTATAGAAGAGACCAGAGTCTAAACTGATGCCAATTAATTAGTCAAAGCTATAAAATACAGTGACTGAAAAGAAGACACAACATCCATTTTAGCATTCCTGACGGCTACTTCTGGCAGAAAATAGAAAATAATAGTGGGAAGCAATATTGAGACTGGCCACAGTTTCAACCCAGTGCTTGCCTGTGGGATTAATTAACTTACCCAACACTGCTTTTGCACCCGTGTGGTTAACTGCCATCTTGGACAGCTGCAGTAAGCTCACCACCAATTTCACTACTACAGAATCTTCTGGTTTTTCTATTATTCAGAAAGAAAAAACAAACCCCCCAAAGTTCCACTGTGTGTTTGTAAAGGGAACATATTAGAAGAAAACATTGCTTTAGTATCTTTTATCTACAAATGTCAACAGGCACTAATAATGTCGAATCAAGATGGTATTAATTAGTTCATGAAAACAATTATTCGGTTTGCTTATTCGTCATATCTTGAAAAAAATTCTATGCATTTGACCGTGTCAAAGAATCCCCAAAACTAGAACACACAAATGCTATTATTTTTCAGTGTTGTGATGTAGAAATGATAATCAAACACATGAAATATTAGTATAGGTTAGTGTCACAAGGTTAGCTGGAACAGTGAAGTCATACTATGTGACTTCACAGACAGCACTTAAACTAATACCATCAATCTTTTCTAAATCTGAAGCCAGGGAATATCCTTGGCTCATACAATACTTATAATATTCTCTATTAAAGACATTTCAAATTTTGCATGAATAATAAATACCATTCTACCTTGTTATAATAAGATTACACTGCTAAACATCCAAAGACCAAGACACAAAATAAAACATTCAGTGTCAAATTAGAACAGGGTTACATCACTACACATCTAAAACCAGACATAAAAGAAGTAAAATCCATTATCAGATGTCAGTACCCTGGAAATTTTTCAGGAGATCCTTCGTCTGATCTTTATATTGTTCCAGTTGTTTGCGTAGATAATACAGTCCTTCAAGTCGTGTTAAGGGCAGTGAATCACAAACACCAACTGAGAGAAAGTGATTAATTTCCTGCAAAACATTTTACATTAAGCACATATAGAATACAAATAAATGCTTCAAGTAAAGAAGTGGCTCTCAGCAGTCCACAACGTGGGTATTAATAAATACAAAACAGGAATGGAGACATACAAATATCTCAGTGTCTGAAATTGGCAATAAAAAGAACATTCAATTTACATCCTTCTCAACTATACCTATAGCTAGAAAATTGTTTTTCTTTGAGAATTTGCATTACAAAAAGCACTATGCCATATGATAGGTTTTTAAAAGTAATTACCTCCAAAAGAGAGTATGGTCCTTTACTGTATTTTATTTTCTGCTGAGTTGCTCGCAAATCTTTAAAAGCAGGATATTCAGGAAAGGGATCTAAGCATTTGATTGCCTGGTACAGATTTTCATTATCCTTATTATCTACCACCAGATACTTCAACAAGCCTAAGACCTAAATTAAAAAAGTAGATGAAAACAAGAAGAGAAACATTTTTGAGCCATATTTCTTATTCAGGTTATAAAGTTTGTATTTTTCCTAGTTCATTTAAACTAGAGAACTCTATTAAAAAAAGGTGAGATAATTTGTTTATACTGTTAAAAATTAGAAAATGTTTAGAGGCTTGAGGAAATGACAGATATATTCTAAAACGGTGTCGTATTTTTGCTACTCCCCTCCCAAACAGTCATGAAAGCTTTTGTTGTCACAGCCTGTGTTTTTATCTTGTCTTTTGATGAAGTTGATTTCAAATACTGGCCAATACAATCATCACAGTATTGGCAATGATTTAGCAACACACTGTACCCAAGCAGTCCTTCGATGTTACTAGGACTTTATTACTTTTACTAACTAGTGTGCTGGTTATTTGAAATTCAGAGAAATGTTTAAATTTCATAATTTACTGCCCAAATCACTGAACATTGGCAGAACTCGTTTTGTAATAGATGTATAACTTGAATAAATGCTTCCTAAAGGGGTACTATACTTTCTTTGCAGAAATGCTGCTTTTATGCTTTACTTACACATCAATGCAATTGGATATTCAATCCAGGCAGCTTTGAGGAGTCTACAGTCTAAATGCTGCGGTTTTTATTTTAACCAGAAGAATTACTAACTAGTCTCCATTCCATTGTAGCAGAAAAATAAAGAGAAGATACAGGAAAGTCATCACAAAAGGAAGGACTTCCCTGCAGGAGTATATGAGAGGGTTTTGTATTTGGTATCAGTTCAAACTCAAGAGAAATTTCCACCCTCCCCACTTTGTTTCTGCCCAGGGATGCCCTGACACGTTGCTTTTGCAGTTCTGCATGTTTGCACAGACATATTATAAATCTGATCATGACCATTAAGACAGGAAAAAGATTGTCAGGTTACTTTGAGCTGGATCAGCACAGTCCTCCAGCTGAACTGGAAGTACAAGAAGGAGAACAATGTAGAGCTACACTGCAACCACAAAGGTGCATATGGGTACCATGGGATCAGGTTAAGCCAATAGGCAACCACGAGGACTGGAAACTACTTCACTTCGCTTTTAAGGTATATGTGCTATATTTCTTTTTGATGATAATATGGAAAATAAATAGTTGAACCACTTCTTTGTCCTCTAGATACTTTCCCCTTCCAAAGGTCTTCATTGTATTTCTTGTGAAATCATCCACAGAGCTTTGTGGGTAACTGCTTGGCTACTTGATGTGCTTGTACTGATTAGGTGGCCACCACCAGTAGTTTATGAACTCCTATGTTCTCTCTATCTTTTCCTCAGTGGTACCACTGATTTGGTGTCTCAAGTCAACCAAAGTAAGATTTTTTCTGAAACTTATCCTGAAGTTTTTAAACGTCTCTCAAATTTGGCTGGAAAAGGCACACAGATTCCAAGCAGACATAAAAGACATTACAACAGCATTAAAGCTCTTTAAGAAATCTAATTTTTTTAATAGACTAAATAAATAGAGAATTAGAAAGTAAGTGATAGATTAATCTCAGCAATTATGATACAAATACACCTCAACAAAAATGCATCTGTTTAAAGCTGTAGGAATTAAATACGGAACACAATATTTGTCAAAACAGAAGTACCAAAAGTAAAGACACATTAATAAAAAAAATTAAAAGTATAGTGTTACATCCCAAATAAGACTTTTAAAATATAAATCTACAACACACAGGAAAAAAAAAAAGGAATCAAAATCAAACATAACTATAGATAAAGCTTTAATTACAACGAACATGACCTATAAAGCTAAAACATAAGGAATAAGCAGCAACTCAAAACTACCTGTTCCTGAATCTCAGGCTGGTCCACAGCAAGAGGTATTAGTGTTCCTACAATAACATGAAGGTGACTCTCTAGAGCATCCTTGCAACACATAACCGCTGTGCGGCAAACATGATGAAGAAGATCACAGCAGAGCGAAAAGCTGCGCATGGATATTTCTCTGATAATCACAGGTCTGTCACAGGAAACAAAAAAGTGAAATTAAAGAAATACAAATTATTGTTAAGTATTAATCTAGTATACAATAGGGAAGAAAAGGGGAAAAATAAATAAACTTTATAGGAGGAACTGATTCTAAACTTTAAAATTTATCAAATCAATCAGCTCTAAGCATTTAGCTCAGGAGACACAGGAGGAGTAAAACACAGAATCTGACTGATCACTTTAAAAAAAATGGAGTAAATAACAAAAAAAAATCCACTACAAAAAGGCAAAAAACCCTCCAAAACTAACCCCAAAAGAATTTTAGATTATTATTTGCCAGAATAATGTCGACAGAAACAGAACAAAGTGGAAAACATGCTCTGTGAAAACTCTTCTTTCTCACATAATCATTATTTAAAAAAAAAACACAACCAAACAACTTAGGTTACAAAGGACACCTGGGGATTATCTAGTGCAGCCTCCTGCGTGAAGCAGGGTCACCTTTAAAGTCAGATCAGGTTCTCAGGGTTTTGTTGAGCTGAATTCTGACATATTCCTTGGATGGTGAATAGCCTCTCTAAGCAACCTGCTCCAGTATTCACAATTCCCCCTGTAAAAATCTCTCAAGTCCAACCAGAATTTCTAGGAAAAAATCTGGCTTTACCTTCTTTACAAGGTATATTTTCCTCCAGAAACTGGAGAACAGAAATCAGATCAACTCCACTTACTTCCCTAGGGATCTTCCACTCAAACCATCCCAGTGTGTCATTATCTCCCATGTCCTGGCTGAAGCAGCCCCACACTGGACACAGTGGTCCTAATGCAGCTTCATAATACTCAGAGGGAAATGATCACTTCAACTTGCTGCCTGCCTTCTTGCCAGCACAGCTCAGTACACAGTCAGCCTTCAGTGACGGAAGGCGTACTACTGACTCAATCCAGCTTGTCCTCCAAGAGTCCTGGGTCCTCTTCTACAGAAGTACTTTCCAGCCAGTCAGCTCCCAAACCTGCAGTCATCCCATCCCAGGTGAAAGACTTAAGGGTTGTCTCTGTTCAATTTCACAGTGCACCTGTTGTCCCACTCCTACAGCTAGATGAGGTCCCCAGTTGATGCCCTCCAGTGTATCAACTGCCCTAGTCCAAGTTCAGTGTTCATTGCAATAGTAAGTCTCATAATAATGCCATTTACCATAAAATCCACACCTCTCTCCAATATTTCGGGGGATGAAATGCTTCCAACAAGCAAAGCAATCAACTTGCACTTACACTCAATGACACTTAGGTAAGTAACTGTCTTGGGAATCCAAAGCCACACCTCAAATTCTTATGAAAGATAAGAATCTCTATTTAAATTTTAAGCCTGTTAAAGTACCATTTTTTTCATTATAAAGACCAGCTAAGATAACATGTACTGATTCTTACTCATTTTTTAGATACTTATTGGTGACAATACAAATGTCAATACTCTCTATCAATTCAATACGCGTATTTTATTTGACATGTGCCTACTCTGCACTTAACTCCACAATGTGAATTTTTCTATCATACCCTTTACATCCCCAAGCATCCATTCTGTCATCAAAATCTCCCAAGACTTCTTATTTCTACAATCTGATAGCCTTTTATAGATACAAAATTCTGCAGTATAGCTAACATTTAAACACAAGGATAGAACGAAACAATCTACATTTTAGTAAGACTTCTAAATTTAAATTACAACATTATTGAAGAAAGGCAATTTTCTTTCCTTCAGGAAATTTCAATTGTTTTTACAAATGAGCTAACATCTACTAGAGATACTGAAATGTAAGCCCACAAGAATAAGAGAGCACAGACAGGAAAAATAAGATACAATATTTACCTGCTATTGATGTGGTGAATCAGGGTGTAAATCACATCTCGGAGGACAAAAGCCCATGCTCCTCCTAAACCATCTTTTATCTCTTTAAGTAACAGACTAACAAACAAGTGATAAATGATAAGAACTCTGTGCTTCTTGTAAATGTTGTTTGTATCTGATGCATGCTTACAAAGGGCAAGAAGGATTTTCTGGAATGAATCCTAAAAATGAATAAGATACGACGGAAAAAAATAATTCATAATGCCAATACAGATGAACTTGATATCAAGAAAAAAGTTAAGAATTATATACATATTTAAAGGACACGGACAAAAAGGTTTTATTATTTTTACAGCTTTAAACAAACAAAGTACCTACGTCGAAACCATTTTTCCAAGGAGGACTATAAGCCCCATACCTCCTAATTTTACCTCCCCATGAGAAAGGTTACACACATTTTTCAGAAAACCAAACAGTTACGGCAGTTTTCACCAGCAGGAGAAACATCAGGTAGTATTTTTATCTATAGTTTTTCAAACATAATGTTCATACAAACATGCATCATTTCATAGAACATAGATGTAACTGTTAAAACTGTAAACTTAAAAAGAAAGGCAATTATCTTAAAGTACTACACAGGTTGCACCACATTTTAAAGAATTTATTTCACTGGCCAGCAATATTAACTTTTACACTCAAAGGAGTTAGATAGATGTGGTCCAAAAAATATTTGGGTTTTTTATTACTTTTAGATTATTTATGGATAGGCAAAGTAAGCTGTTGATAACATATGCAATAAAATATATCTCTTCCAAGTTTATGCTATTTCCAATGAATGATGTTACAAGACAGTGAAATGTTCATGATTTATTGCCAGGGCTGCATAATTTTATATGCCTTCGTATTTGCCTTTAATCGCTGAAAATCAAATGTCTAAAAATACCACAGACCATAAAATTTCACGTTGTCAATAAAGAAAGCAAACTTCAATTGTATAGGTTTTAGATAAAATCGTCCAAATGTAATTATTTTAGAACATTCTTCAGACATATGCCAAAGAAATAAATTGCATTTAAATTGTCTGACACACAAATATCTCCCTAATCTTTAAAATAATGTTCTCCACTTATACATAATTTTATATGTATTATAAAATGCATGTAATAGTTCAAAGATGTGATTTTTGTGAGGTTATTGGTGCCTCAAATTAGGACTTCTTCCATTTCAGAAGGTGAATAAAATAGCAGGAAGGTTTCTAAGGTTTCTGACAGAAATAGAACAAAGTGAGAAACAGGCTCTGTGAACCTTTGTATTTTTTCCTCATATATACATGATGAAAATGTCTAATTAAATCAAAATGTACCCATAAAAGAAACTTTGTATTCTATAGAGAAAGATGATCATCATTACATACTTACAGGGTTTTTAGATAGAACAGCTACAAGACTTTTTAATTTGCTTTTATGACAATTGCTAATATATTCCAAGGTTGCCTTAATCACGTAAGACGGAAAATGAGGAGGATTAGGAGCAGGATCCAGTTCCCTAAATGAATAAAAAACAGATTATTTTTTTTTCCCCCTCTCAAATCAATCCCCATGTACCTAATGAAACCAGTCTCACTGATTAAACACACAACTCCTAGGAAATCTTTTCTGCTTTCAGTAAGAAGCACCAGGAGTATCCAGCAGAGTGACAACTTCTTTAGCTGCCTGCTGCCTCTCTACGGCAGCTTTCAAGTTGTACTTTCTTAACATTCTTTTATTATTTTTGAAAGTTTGTATTGCTAAAAACCCAAATAGTTTTCTTATCTAAGGTACTTGTGCAGGAAAGTCTAATTGCAAATCGTGGATAAAACTTTTTCACTTGGTAATTCAGAAAAGGGTAATTGTGAATCTCTCCATTATGAAAAGAAAAGGTAGTGAACTTTTCTGGGACCTCAAAAAGAAAAGAAATGCATCATGATAGCAACAAAACAGCAAAACCTAAGTCACATCACTCTTATTCTTACTCTTCCCTTCTTGGGAAGAAACATTTTGGCTACAAGCAGACACCACAGTCTTAACAAATTTGATGAAACAAATTTATTTTATTTCTTTTACAGAGTCCATCAGCAATTTAACTTTTGGCAGATTCTTCTAGAAGTGCTTTGGTTTCTTTCAACTTTGTATTTCTACAATACAAGTATCTTCAATAATGCAGAAAGTGTCATTTTCTTCTAAATAGTTTACATCTAAACACAAAAATCTGTAAAATTAGTTCTAGATATAATTACGCAAATAATTGTATTTTAGGACAACAACAGAGACTGTAAAAGCTCATAAAATTAATATATTTATAGTACTATAATATTTCTCTTAATTAGGAATTTGTTTATTTGGCATTGCTTAAGCAATCTCCTTATCAAAGGTAAGAGCTGGACTATAAGAAATGATTCACTTCATTTTTTTTCAGTGACTTCTCAATATTTAAATCCTTTAAAACAATCACTTTAATTTAGACATTTAAAACTAGAGAGTGCAGTCCATCCAAAAACTGAACTAATCTAAATTGTCATTGCCATAGTCCAGCTCACCACCATGCCACAGTATTCTCTTGCCCACCCACTAACTGAAGTGTTATAGAGGGTCTCCTTACTGACACTAGGGAATAACTGTGAGAAAGCACGTCTCTAATAAATCACTGCTAATGACAATAAAAACGTTTAATTCTCAATTACAAGGCCACCTCTTCCTATGCCTGAAAGGCACAATGTTATATAATCACACTCAGCATTTAGACAATCCACAAACACATACCTTATATATTTACTTAGATGACCTCCTTCTTCCACAGTGGTATCAAGTGGTTCATGTAAGGTCATCAACAGTTCAACCACAATCTCTGGTAAGTTATTATGAGATAAATTGTCAATTTGCTAGAAGAAAAATAGTGTTTTAATAAGCAAAAAATATTTTAGCTAAAATAATTTAACGTTTCTTTTCTTTTTGAGAAAATTATTTTCTTCCTGTCTGGATTCTCTATTTGTTCTATTCTTCATAACATACAATTTATTCTGAAATTAAGCCTGGTTAAATCTTATCTACGCCTGTCTCGAGTAGAACAATTTACTTTCCTGCAGTATCTGGAAAAAAAGGTTTAATTTTACTACTAGTTCTGAAAATAGAGTCTGCGTCTGGAGAAGATGGCTCCTCATAAAGCAGTCACAAAATATTTTAAGAAAAAAATACGACTTACACAGATATAAGACAGGGAAACTCAGGGTTGTATAATGAATAGTAAATTTTTTTATACTACATTCTGAAAAAAAAAAAAAAAAAAAGAACTTCAAGTCAACCATCTGCCTGAAAGTGTCTACCGAATAGCTACTTGAAAAGCCTGGGATAAAAATCTGCCTAGTTTGCCGTCATTAAAGTCATAATTTTGTATCTATAAATGTGAACTATTTACATATATATATATACACACACATATATATATTTAAGTTTCTTTCAGGACTCTTAAATGCCACAGAACTCAATTCACATATTTAAAACAGATACCTGTTTTCCTAAGCAGTTTTCATCCTTAAGCATGTCATAGACATTAGAAGCTTTATCTCTTTGCTCTGATTCTTCACTCTTTCCATGGCTTTGGTAGGCAAAATATGGGAGGATATTCACAAGTATCTTTGGAAAACAGTCTGCTAGAACCTGCTTCCAGTCTTTTTCAATCTTGCTGGCAAGTGATTTCACATCTTCAAACTGACTTCTGATCACCAGATGCGGAACCAAAACTTTGTAACAAGACCTACATGTAGTAAACACATTTCCAGAAGTTTCTTGAATTGTTTTGTTGTTTGCATTTTTTTAAATCTCAAGCATAATACAGCAAATATCACTCCTCCTTTGTATTATTGAATTTCTAATTTCTGTTTAGCTACCACTATACCAAAAAAAAAAAGTAATCTTACCAACATAAAATTCATGAAATTTACCAATTTTACCAACATGAAATTCAGTTTAAAAGCTCTCAATATAGAACCATAGAATGGTTTGGATTGAAAGTGACTTTAAAGATCAAGTAGTTCTAATCCTGATGCCATGGGCAGGGACATTTCCCATTAGATCACGCTGCCCAGAGCTCCATCCAGCCTGGCCTCGAACACTTGCAGAGAGGTGGCATCCACATCTCTGGGCAACCTGTTCCAGTGCCTCAGCCCCCTCACAGTAAAGAATTTCTTCCTCATACCTAATTTAAATCTACCCTCTTTCAGTCTAGAACCGTTACCTCTTGTCCTGTCACTACATTACCTGATGAAGAGTCCCTCCCCATCTTTCCCATAGACCCCCTTTAAGCACTGGAAGGTTGCTATAAGGTCTTCTCTGGAGTCTTTTCTCCTCCAGGCTGAACAATCCCAATTCTCTCACCCCGAATTGACAGAGGAGGTGCATGAGGCCCCCTTATCATCTTTGTGGTCCTCCTCTGGACCTGCTCGAGCAGGTCCATACATTATAACAAATTCTGATACATTATTAAATTTAGAAATTTGAAATCCTGTTTCATAATTGTAAATAAATATCAATAAATTGCTTTCATATAGAAAACTTACCTGTAGAATTCCTCTAGGCTAGTATAGTTCAGAAGAACGTAAGGAAAAGTAGACAGGCTATATTCACTGTCATTTATTTTCAGCCACTCCATCACCAAATAGTCTAAATGTGATGTCATAAAGTCTTCTATACTTTTATAGCCAAAAACATCAGATACTTTTTTCAAAACCTGAGAATGAAATAAGATCACAGAAATAACATATAGAGTACATGATATTGTGGCAAACCAACAGTACTACACCTCCACCTGTCATCCCACACACACATCTTCTAATGAATATTTGTAAAACTGAGCTCCAATTTAGCATAAGTAATTTTTAAATTATTTGTATTGTCATATCTCAAAAGAGTGTGATCAAGGATCTACAACTACCCTGTACGAGGTGGCATGCAAAGAAAGTACAGCCAGTACACATTTTTGCAGGGTAGAGACTGTGTAAAAACAATAGGCAATGTTACAAGAAAGATCTGGATGTGCTGGAACATGTCCAGAGAAGGGCCATGAGGATGATCAGAGGGCTGGAGCATGTCTCCTATGAAGACAGGCTGAGAGAGTTGGGGTTATTCAGTCTGGAGAAGAGAAGGCTGCAAGGAGACCTTATGGTGGCCTTCCAATATCTGAAGGGGACCTACAAGAAAGCTGGGGAGGGACTTTTTAGGATGTCAGGTAGTGATAGGACAAGGGGGAATGGATCCAAACTAGAGGAGGGTAGATTTAGATTGGACGTTAGGAAGAAGTTCTTCCCCATGAGGGTGGTGAGACACTGGAACAGGTTGCCCAGAGAGGTGGTGGAAGCCCCATCCCTGGAAGTTTTTAAGGCCAGGTTGGATGGGGCTCTGAGCAACCTGATCTAGTGGGAGGTGTCCCTGCCCATGGCAGGAGTGTTGGAACTCGATGATCTTCAAGATCCCTTTCAATCCTGATGATTCTATGATTCTACGTTGGTCATTAAATATAACTGCAAATTCATTCAGATATTTGCAACCCACATCAGTCATGCTTTTACGAAATTTAACAACTTTCAACACTGACAAAATCATTTCGTAGCTGTCCAGTTTTAACCTAAACTTAATTTATAACCTAAATATAAAATGGGAGTTTTATACTTGCCTTTTTCACAAGGTGAGGTTCTAACCCATTCTCTTTCACAGACTGGCAAATAGCAAACAAAGCTTGCTTTTCACACACTGGACTGCAGCACAGAACCATGGTTATAAGCATCAGCAAAACCGCTTTTCCGTTATATTGTTTGTCCAAAAGATCTTCAGGACTTGTACCACCCCTGACCTTCAAGAAGTAAATAATGAAAAACTTGCATAAATATTCCAATAAAGCAATCTCCTAATTAGTAAATGAACACAAGACTTTTAAAATTAATGGCATTGACATAAACACTGGTGAAAATCTTGCTTTCATTGCCTAAAAATTACTTCCTCCACCACTCTGCTCCACTCCTCAATCAGAAGTTACTGCCTCTAGCGTGCCAGCACCCCCCCCTGTACCTCATACACCCCAGTTCAAGTTATAGTATCAGCAGTTTAAACAGAGGCAATGTACTTAAAAGAGAAATGATGGAGGCACTGACAAGACACGTCTCCTTTTTGTTCCTGATGCGTATCGGAAAGAACTGCCTTGTCATTCAAATGCAGTTCTTCCCCTATTAAGGTGTGGTGTTGACAAGTGAAGAATATTGAATAAAAGTAGCAAGAAACTGCAAAGAAAGGGCAGACGCTAACAGACTACAGAAAGCTGAGGTGACCGAACAGGGAGCCAAGGCAACAGAGAAATGAGACGAGATGACAAAGAGTTGGAGGTGACAGTACAGAGAGATGAAATGAGAACACAGAGAGGTGAGGCCACACCAGCAAGCCCAAGCTACAAGAGTAGGCATAGAGAATAGAGAGAAAATGCTGCAGGCAGATGACATGTAGACAGATGACAGTGACAAAGAAAAAAAAATGGAGAATTTTGATGATGTAGATGACTTAACATGGTAGCAAGGAAGAAGAAGAGCGAGACACTCATACACAAATTAACAATTAAAGAAATTACACAGCAATATATACCACCGCATTTCCAGTCACTGCACTGAAGTAAAACTTTTCCTCCGCTTGAAGTTTCTTCTGAATAGTTCAATTTTTTAAGCAAATTTTGGTTTTGTGAAAACCACTGCTTTAATAGCACTGGAAAACATGATCTTACTGGAATTTGCCATTTTTTTCATATACTGTGTGAGTACATAACTGGAATTTACATTGCTTCTTATTCACTATTTATATGTTGTCAAGAGGTCCATTTTTCTTGGATTCTGAAGCATTACAGTACTGAAACCCAAAGCAACAAATAGTACGACACAGAAGAGCAGTTTGGAACAGAGTGAAAGAATTTATAAACCTCTAATGACTGACTGTATGTGTAAGGAATGTCCTGACTACCAGTTCATTTCACCACCTCAGATTATCAGAAGTCCAGAAGAATTAATGTTCTCGGAAAACTAAACACAATCATTTTAAAAGTCATCTCATTCAGAAGATGAAAAGTAATCGAAACTAATGACTAGATGTTGGTACCAGGTTTCTCATTCCTTCCTGAACTCTGAGATACGCATTCTCAAAAGCCTTTTGCTGGAGCTTCAAGGGGAGAGGTTTTGACATTCCAGAAGAATCTCTCTGTTTCACGTCTTGAAACAAGCTTCAAAAAAAGAACAATAATTATTAATATAACACTGAGTACACAGAAGTACTGTATATAATGTGTATCAAATAATAAGATCCTGATTTTCTGAGTATCATTATTTTCTTCGTAAGTTTCTTATATAGCAGTCTTTCCTTCCTTTCCCTCAAACATTATTAACAACACTAAGAATATCTGCTGGGGCAAAATAGCAAAGAATAGCCTGGAAACATATAAAAGTTCCCCAATCTCTGCCAGTGCAGGAAGCCAAACTTCAATTATCCATCATAATGCAAGATTTCATGTCATGAATTACTTCAGGAATATATTTATTGAACAGATGCATACATAAAAAGACTTTCTCAAAGAATTTTTTTTAGGTAAAGGCCCAGCGTACTTTGCCCTTTGTAACAAAAATGGGAAAACCACAGTGGATCAGACCAAGCATTACTTTAGTCATTTCTAAGTGACTATCAGCAAATACCCAAGAAAGACCTCACCATATGTTTGCCTTCTAAATAGTTCCTTGAATATGACATTTGACCACAGGTGACCCAGGCAGATCATGAGTTAGAAGTGGTGACCATATTTAGTATAGTTCAATGATATCACAATGATTTTGTGAATTTGTTGCTTTTTGAACCCCCTGTAAACATCCAGACAGCTGAAGGCAGGAAGAAAACACTACACAACTGAATGTTGTACGAAGAAGTGAATCATATTTTCTTAGAATCTTGAACCTGTTAGCTTCACTTGATGTTCTCTAATTTTTAAACCAGAAAGGACTGAAAATCTTTACAAAATCTGGAGCAGATCAAAGCAGAATTATAACTCCTGCAATCCAGTTGTTTTTGTGCTGAAGTGCTCCACTTTTCTGTGTGTAAATAGCTATGCATAAAGTGTTTCATACTTGTGAACATCCCTCCTCTATTCCTATTTCAGTTCAACTACATCTTTTTTTGATGTATGGAGAAAGAACTGCATACAGTATTCAAAACAAAAGAGCCTTTGAAAAAGTTTTATGTTACGCCATGTATCTAACCTATTTCTAGAGGATACACAACAACTTCCTATTCAAGTTTTGCATAACAAATGTAGTGCCAAATTTGTTATCATATATAATTTTATTCATATACGCTGTTTACCTCTGACATCACAAAATAACTGAAATATAGACAGGATTGACCATCTTAATCAAAGTAACTTGGTAGGCTTTTATATTCCCTCAGGATTAAAGCCCCTGAAGTACTGAAAAAAGAAGCCACACAGCAGCAGAAGCAACATACAGTTAAGTGAAATTAAGCATTATTCTTAAAAACAGGAAAAAAAGAACAACTTTATCACCTGGCAATTGACTTTGCAGCAAGCATGCGAACTTCATGGTGACTATCTGCAAGAAAATGTGGGAAAGCATCGCTCACAGGTAGATCTTCATTTCTCACATTAAGGATTGCCCACTTGCAGTGAGGATCAGCCTGAAGAAAACGAATATCGTGGTTTAAAATATACAGAACACCTACAATGGAATATACACTGATGAATGCAAAAGAAGTTTAGATATTGGTTTTAAGTACACCTTAAGTGTATACTTAACATGCTGACAAGTGTCATAAAATCTAAGATTACCTCAAGCAGGGCTTTCATGCAGTTTAAAAGGGCCACTCTTACTGGTGCTGTGCATTTCCCTCCTTGAGCTAAATGCCTAAAATAAGGAAGACTTGAATAAATGAAAAAGTCGACAATAATTTTGAAAAAAAGCCTAACAAGTTACTATCTGCTGCTTACAGTTCATTCTTTTATGCTCAACAGGCACATTTGGGAGGATTTGATAGTTTTATTGATATCTACAATTGTAAACAAGATTCATTTTTGGTTGCTGACTCATTATAATAACTGATCCAATTCAGAGTACCATGAGCCTTTGTTACTACAAAACAGTGTAACATTTACTGTTCTAATAGTACCTCAAGGACAATATGATTCTTGCTAGAAACATGACACAGAAAATCTGGAAAGTTAAATGCTGGTTAAGGTATCATAGGACACCTGCAGTATGACACATAACAGCAACACAATCTTCACACTGATAGCAAAGTTAAAAAGATATACACCCAACAGAATTCTGCATTAAATAGATAAAACATACCAAAAGGCTCCAACAACTTGCAAAAATTGTCCTTGGGCATGCTCTGTCTCTTCAGCATGTACATTGGACCGGGCTAACCCTACTGCTACAGGAAGCAAATTATTTAGAATCACTTTACAAACTTCTTGATCTCGACGGTACAAAGAACACACATCACTGAAAGAAAGAAAACAAAAGTATCTTGAAACTGTAAACAGCCCCTAAATCCTCTAGCTGTTGAACTAAAATAATTCTAATACATGCTTAATAGTTTCTCTCTTACGAAAGGGGCCTAAGAAGCATACAAACATCGTCTTCAGGCAAGAGGTGTTCTTCAACAGGGAGTTCTTTCAAAAGGACCAAGTACTGGGAAAAAAAACCAAAAAACACCAAAGTGGAAAACAATTAGGAAAATAAGTAGGAAAAAAAAAAAAGCAAGCAAAAATATATAAACATACAATATTTTCAGTAACTCTTACATGAAATCACTCAGCAAGGATACCTATTGTCAGCTCGTACATGTTAGACTATCTTTTAATGTCCTACAGTAACATGACTTGTGGAATTTTTATTTTTGATAGTCAAAAACATTTCCTTTGTGAACTAAAACACAGATCCTATTCTCCTACAGAGAAAAGTAACAAATAATTAACGATAAAGGCAAGATGTTTATAGCTCTCAACTCTTTATTTTATGGCTTACAAATTCTAACTACTCTTTCCCCAATAACAGCACACTTCAAAAACAATAAATGCAGCGATTTTAATGCCTTCTCAGGGACCGATGCCAAGAGGAAGACACGAATATACCATTAAAAAGAATACAGAAATTTAAAACCAGTACAAATACAGAGGTTGGTCTGCTGTAAAAAAGGCTCACACTCACCACATGCAGGTGCAATGACTTCGCACTATCAAAGACACTGCCGTCAGTCAACATTAACAGCTTCCTCCGTATATCAGGGGCTCGGAAGCTCAATGTCTGAATCTGGGCTGTAGTTACACAAATACATAAGAACCTCAATATTTCGAGGAGCAGTAAATCCTGCTTCGTCAACTGTTCTTCAGCTAATGGGCTCAAAGCACCTGAAAAAAAAAAAAGATTTTCATGTAAGAAATGCTTCTCCAAGGACAATTAAAAAGTTGGTAACATTTTAGGTCTTTACGAAACTAACTTAAGTTCTCAGAATAGATAAGATTACTAGCAACCTTTAAGTTTATTTGCTATTGAGCAGTTACTGCATCAGTAACAGGTTCTTGACCTCATTTCCTACTTCTACAAAGGATCTCTCTGAAACTGAGACTTTTAATTTTATGAACCCATACACAAGGCTCATTTCTCCATGAAGGTTACAATGAACTCAGCAGAACCATCCGCAGCTGTGTTCTTTCGTGTTGTTACTATAACTTAGGATATATTTTAAGCCATGGAATCAAAGCTTCCAAAAAACTGAAATGAGGACAATTACTACTACATTAATATCCTCATGAAAATTTCAATTATAACCTAAACAAAATAGTTACAAATGCCATTCTCCTGTCAAATTCAGAACTCTTCAATTTTCTGCAACTGCAAACTTTATTTATTAGAATTATTTATCAGATGATTGGAGAAAATACTTCTAAAGACACTATTTAACAAGATGAGGACAACAGACCAACCGCTGTTCGTGGCATTAATATAATACCCTGGTTTCCTCCCCATTCAGTAATAATCAGAAGATATAGGCCTGATTAAAAATTATGATATGCACTATTTTAAGAAAGAATTTAAAACAAAAGACAACATCAGTACTTATAGCTCCTAACAGGAATAAACAGATTCACACTTCTGTCCCTCTGCAGGTCTAGACATATAAGAAAGGTGACCTTGTAAAGAACTGCTGATCAGGACAATAAGAAAAGTTAAACAGGACTACTTTTAAGAAAATGAAGCACTGTCTAATGATAGAGACAGGTATCCTACAGGTACACTTTCTAGTCTCTTATATGCCAAAACTGCCTGACTTTGAACAAGCTATCTAGCTTCTCTGCTTGCATTTTACTATTTATAAAACAAAAAAATAAACTCCTCCTTTCCCAATAAGCTAGAACACATTACCATCTTTAAAACACTAATGAAGTACAAGAGAATCATTATTGTTTAGAAGGTACCTGGTTCAACCATTACCTGCTTCATCTATTAAAAAAGCAGGACAATTTTGTATCTCACTGTCTTTATAGCAAAGAGCAATCTGTGAAAACGAGCTTTTGCAGACAGTTTTGGACACAGAGAAGACTTACCTGTTGTATTTTGCATCTCACTGGATTCACTTGTATCACTGATGTCAGTCACTGAATGATCATCAAATAGATCATCAGATACCTGGTTATCTACTTCCATTATACTCTCCTCAGGATCATTCCCCATTAGATCCACTTCTCCCAGTTCACCTGGTTTTCCAGTAAACGTCATCTGACAAAAACACCACATCTTTTTAAAGTAGGCTTTTAAGGACAGGAAAAACATGACAGGCATAACACAAGGAAAGACACTACAGTATCCCAGTGAACTAGAAGGGGTGAAGACAATAAGGACTACACTGAAGAGATGAATTTCGTCTTTTGCGATAAACTTGTCGTCTACACACATGAACTGTTTGATTTGAACTATTCTCTTTAGGATATAAGCCTCCTAAGACAGATACTATTCTCTGTGTTTTACATGGTGCCAAGGACATTCTTTGTATTAAAAAAACAATTCTCCCTACAAGACTCAAAAACTTCTCACTATGCTTTCATAATTACTGAGAAATGAAAGGCAGGTATATGACCTTTTTGAGGTCACGCTAATTACTACTTTCCCTACCAGATGACAAGTTAACAGAAGGTAAGACTCTCAGCTTCTCACCTGAAAAAACAAAGGTTTTTGCCTACCTCAACCCGACTACAGGACAATGTGCCAAAGAGAGAAGTTTTTGGAGTTGTGCTAAACAATGCTGTGCCACCCTATTACTCTTCTCAGTGAGAAAGGAGAGTCATTTACAGTTAGAAGATTTAATATCCATATAATAAACACATTTAAAGTGTTTTAAGGTACGTAAGTCCATCAAACTATAACATAAAATAAGCCTTTAAAACTACACAAGTGCATTACAGTTTAATGTTGTGTATTAAAGAAATACTTTCTGTGGCATAAAATCTGTATATACTTTTATTCTAATAAACATAGCTTCTAATAAACAAAATAACATAACTTGTTTTTTAATGTGAGCTGGCATGCTAATCCTGATCAAACGTTATCCATCTGCTCTCATTTTCCCCCTACATCTGTATTCAAATGTTAGATAGCAATGTTTCCAGTCAGGAATTCTTTACAAAACTCAATGTATTTTGATCTATTTTTCCAGTAATAAGTATCTCATTTGGTTTGCTTCCAAATTATTATATTGCAAAAACAATCTTCTCATAGAAAAGCACTGGATTTAGAAACAGACAGAACACACTTACCAGATTTTTGCAAATATCTACAAGATCATTCATGAATTTCGATGTTAACAAACGCAGGAATATATTAGACAGCATCTTATTAGCACTGTTCTGTAAGAAAGCAAGATGTAGAGATAGGTCAATTAATTGTTTTTTCAGGTACCATATGCATCAATTTCTAATTCGTGATCTCATCAATGAAGAAAGAAATATAAATTCCTTTCCAAATTTTACCTTGGTACAATTGCATAAACATTTTGTACACTGCACTATCAAAGTCCTCAGTGAGTTGATCTGGGCATCTTCATTTAGTTTGTTTTTAGATTGAGAAATGCTTTCTCCAGCATAATGAATGAGAGACTAGGGAAAATACAGCACAGTTAAAACACCTCAGTTAAATTCCTTTATATTGACACATAAATAGCACACACACAAAGACAAGAGGACATGATTCACATTCATACTTATTTATATATTCTCATTCATACAGCTGTGATATTTACAGTGCGGATCAATGACCCTGGACATTTTTTTCTTCGATTTTTGTTTCACCCATTCTGCTTCAGAAGTGACAAAAAGATGGCGTAGACCTGCCTGAAACATCGATATTTTCAACACAAAAGAAAAATACAGCATGTCTCCACAACCTGTTAAGTTTTGGGTTTCCATATTTAAGCCAGGAACCACGTCAGCTAGTAGTAGCAGCAATAATAATAATAATTATAATAGCAGTAGCTGTCTTCATACTGGTTTAAACCATCTTAAATTCCTACATAAAAGACCTATAAATGGAAGGATTTGTTATCCTCTAAGTAGTCCTTTGTCCACACGTCCATGATTATTTTATTTTTTTTAAAAGAGTGACTCAAGTGTATCAACACTTAGAATGCTCTCTACTGCAAAACTGATGCATTGGTGTACTGATAGAATTTTAGTGACTCCTCTCATAAGCCGTAGCATATTTAAAACTCTCTCAACTGCCTTTTTTTTTTCAGCAGAAACCAGTGGAAATATTCGTGCTCTGAAAAAGTGTCAATATTAACAGAATTTTAAAAATTATTTTATATTTAAAGATTTATGTGATTTTCAGTAGCTCCCAAACATATTGCTGCTTACCCTAGCGTTCTGGAACAACTGTGATTTACAGGCATCTTCTTCTTCAAGTATACCGGTGTAGCGATAGTAACCAAGAACACCAATCAAGAGATTGACGCATCGGATGAAGTGTTCTGCAGCAACGACCTTAATCTAAACCAGATACACAGTAGAAATACCAGCAGTTTATCACTAAACTTTTTCACCAAAACACAGAATTCTTTAGAGTCTTTTTAACACACTTTTAATATACAGATTTCATCAAAATTAATGAAGATTTTGCATTGCAGTTGCCTCAGCTCCCTAACAAGTCCTTTGGGCTCGCCATGTTTTAATATCCTCTGTATATCCCATGGCCCTTATACTTCCTTCCTTCACAGTACTTGAAATTCTCTCTCTCCTTTAGATTCCATCATAGTAATACTTCCAGCTCTTCCCAGGTGCTGTTTAACTATTTTACCTCCTGCCAGTACAAGAGACAGTATGTGTTGCTTCTTAGTAGCTACTGTGTCAACAAATGAATGGCAAAGATGACTGCGGATCACGCAAGCTTACTGCAGGAGTGTTTCACAGATCCCTTTTTACCTGTCTCAATTATTTGGATCAAAGGAGGAGAAAGAGCAGATAATAATTTGTCTTACTTTCTAAGGAAGGGAGACCCAAAAGGATTGCTATCACATTCTTGACAAGCAGGTATCTATAAAAAAAGAGGAAAACTTAGGCACACATGCCATTGTTACGGATGTGAAACCAAGGATAAGTTTTATAGCTCCTAATCGTCGGTACCTTATTTCAAACTTTGGTACGGTCTCTTTTGGCTCACCAAATATTAGAGGACCTCAGCAGTGAACTGTAAGGAAGGTACATCACTATATTAAAACCAAAGCTAGCCTGCCAAAGGAACTGGAAATTTAAAAAGCCTGCTGCTTTTGTTTTCATAAACTTTCAGCCATTATGTGGTGGCTCTTTCTCTACAAGTCAAGATTTTTCTTCAAAGGAGAGATTCTGTGGTATTTCAACAAACAGAAGATACAAAAAAGATCACAGGATAGTTCAGGCTGGAAGGCACCTCAGCAGGTCGCTAGACCAACCTCTTGCTCACAGCAGGGTCAGCTCTGAGGTCAGACCAGGTTACTCAAGCTTGATCCAGACAAGAACTGAAAACCTTCAAGCATGAAGACTGCACAACCTCTCAGGCAGGGCACCCTGTGTCACTGCCTGACTTAATTATTCTTGTATCCAATGTGAACTTCTTTGGACTCTGCCTGCTCTTATCTTCCTGCAATACACCACTGTGAAGAGGCATGGCTCTGTCTTCTAGACAGTCTTGTAGGAACTGGCCAGCTGCCCTCCAAGCTGGTTAGATCTCCCCAAAGCCATCTCTGCTCCAGGCTGAACAAACCCAGTCTCCTCTGTGTCTCCCATCACTTCAGTGGCCTCCTCTGAATGGACTAAATATCTGCATTGTACTGGGAGGCCCAAACCTGGATGTAGTATTTCAGATGCCATCTACGGCACCAAGTAGAGGGGGGATAATCAGTTCCCTTGAGCACTGGCTGTGCTCTTGTTAATAAAGCCTGTATTTGCAGATTTCTTTACAATTACTCCTTTACACAGCTGCCTCTTTTTACAAAACCTAATTATCTGAGACCTTTATGTCTCAGGCTATCTTTGCCGAAAATTGGCAAGAGCTTAAAGCATTACAGAGGCAGAGAAGCTGAAACCAACATCACAAAAAGCAGAGCAACAGCCACTTACGTGGCAACTTTGCACACGCTTCCAAATCTATGCAGCTTCTATATACTCCCACATACTTAGGAAAACTCTGGATATTTTGTCAATGACGTGGAAAAATACTGACTTCTCTATTTTGTATTACTGGATATAGTCTTTTTAAATGCTTCACTTTATATACTTTGCCTTGAAAACATATATTGTTTGAGAGCACAAACAAAGGAATGTAACTAAATTTCTAACTTACCTTAGGAGCATAACTGTTTAAAAGCTTTTCTGACATTGCTAAAAGACAGCATTCCAGTGTTTCCCTAAGGTTTTGGTTGATGATAAGTCTTGAACTAGCCACACCTTTATCTGCAACATGTACTGCAAAATTAGTGAAAATATCCATTTCGTCAAATGTCGTCTGCAGATACAGCTCTTCAACATCAGAAAAATGGTTTTCTTCTTTTGCTTGCAAGTGTTGCACACTTGAAGAAAAGACATCAATTTTATTTAGCAGCCAGTATACAATTTACAAGTCTTTAAATCTATTATTTAAATACAAGAAATAAACAAAAGCAAAATAAAATATTTTCTGGTTTTGTGCTTCCAAACTCCAGGTGATCTTTAATTTCTGAAGTGACTTTTATTGCGGAATGGATACGACCATTTTAGTTCTGTCTGAAGAAACCATGAGGAAAAGTGAAGCCTGCACACAGACCCCACATTCTACTATAGCTTGTACAGCAGCAACTGTTTTGTGCTAAGATGATTGACCTCAATCTGCTTGACACAAACAGCGCAGAAATTCACAAACCCCCTGACACCAGTATTTTTAACTTCCAGTAGGAAAGTCTTATCTTCCATTAGAGTAAGTAATAAACATTTTAGTTTCATTTAGAGGAAACTGAATCTAGTCCAAATGCTTGAACACAGTGCATCAGTGAAAGATTCAACAGCATTTTGACAGACACAAATAACGTGTGGTTGGAGTCTCAAATGTAGGTGGAGTGGCATGAGGACGTACAGACAGTAAGTATCTAGTCAACTTTCTACTTAGCATCTATCTTCAAGAAAGCTCTTAAGATAGATGCTTCCTTTAGGATGAAAGGCAATGTTAAAAAGCATGAATACATATTCGTATAAAGTTACAAATCATTAAAAACATATAATTTTAATGAGTACTTTTTAATGTACTTATGGATAAAGAGCCAACTATTTAGCTGTATTGCTGAAGAGAGATGATACACATATTCCTTGTAAGGCATTCCGTTCAGTACCCAAAGCTCTGGCCACCAGCAAGAGACTATTTTAACGTCTGCTTAAAGCATCTTAACAAATTGCAAAAGTGCTATTATTTTTACATGGTCTGAAAGATGCTGTACAGAAAGATGCAAAAGCTCTGCCTGCTAAAAAGACAAATATACGAAGCTTAAGTATCTACAATGATTGACTTAAAAACATACCATTTAGCATCACTTTGGAAAAATATCATGGCAGCTCTACAGTTCTTCATTGTAAGGCTCACGAGAATTTTTTGTAACATAAGATGAGGAAAATCACTGTAAAAAACAGAAAACGGTTTTGTATTTTCTTGCAATCAGACAGGCTCCTGAGATTCCTGAAGTACACTCAAACAGTAATCAGATTAACAGCGTCTCTTCAAAGAAGCTTAAGCTTTCACGTAAGCTTTCCAACACGATAGTTCATGTACTTGCTATGCTATGGACAGATAACTTAATTATGTTCCCAGAATGACATTCTACAGTAAGCTTATTAACTCTATGAACCCTACCAAAACATTAACATAACACAGTTCTGTAAATCTACTTTTCCCTGCACAATTTCCTGTGCTATAGGATGAGCATATATAGAAAATGATGCCACAAAGACTCTACCTGCAGAGCACAGAAGGCAACTCTGCACATTCTTCCATTTCTTCCTCCAAATAGCAGGACAGTACCCATTTCATTATTGCCTCCTTTAACACAGAATCCAGATTTCTTTCACAATTGTTCTGTTCCATTCCTATGTCCAAATTTTGTGGCACCGAATAGGCAGACATCAGTAATGATAAACAATGTACAGCAGAACTGTAAAAGAAATGGAACACGGGGTATTTGTAAGAAACAATGTGGTATATTGACAAGCACTAAAGTCAAGTCAGTATTTCTGCATGTTCAGGGAGCATCAAGTACATAAGCAAGTTCATAACGGACTTTTCCACTGTGTGTGCTTATTAGAATCTCCACATTTTCGAAAGCCACGTCTTGGCTATTACACACATTTCCTGTCTATTTTAAAAACCTGTTTCAGAAGACTCATTTCAAAATCAAAGTATATTTAGTAGAAAACATACTTTTTAACTTCAAAAAATCAACATCTCTTTCATTCAGATTTTAAATATTCAGTTCATTTTAGATTTGAAGAGGTTTGCCTCTCCTCTTCTGCCTCTACTTTTAGACTTATGTATATATTTATGCCTGTTTCGACTGCTTAAAACATGGCCAGTTCTTAACTAGAAATATAGTCACAAAATCAGTAATATTATTTTGAATAATACAGTGGTTTTGGTTGCACAGTAAAGAGCAATGTGAATCATACAGAAAATATAATCCTTGCTTCCCATTTTACCTTGAAGGCTTGCATGCAGGTCCTGAAAATATCTTCCAGAGCTCTTTATCCGTTACAACAAGATTTCCTTGAATCATAGCTCCAAGTAGCCCAAAGCTCTCCACTTCAATTTGCTGGAAACTTACGCTACGAATGGTAAGGGACCAAATCTTTGCCCAGGTTCTCTGGAGCTCCAATTTGTGGGTGCTTTTCAAGTCAGTTTTCTGGTTTTGACACAAAGCTACCACCGTAAGACATCTCAGCACGTGTGGGGTCCTTTCTCCTCGGCGCTGCTGAGGCAGTAACTGGTGAAGTACATTGAGTAAGGGAGGTAGCTCGCTGTTAGGAAGACTCATGGGATACTTCGATATTAATTGAGCTGTAATCTGTAACCTTGAAAACACAAAGTGAAGCAATTAATACCAAACATGCATAAATTTGCGTCTTCCAAAGTAAACGAAAAAGCATTTTTGGATTGTCATTTTGCACTTACAGGTTCCAGTACTGAGATCATTTGTTTACTAATCAAAGGTTAAAGAGTCAGTATTTCTACTGTTTTCACTTGTGAATCTGCTCATCTAGCCTCACTATCACTAATAATTTCTTACAAGCTGACTTTGCTGATTTCTAATTTCTTACAAGCTGAGTTCACTGATTTCTAATGACAAGGGGAGAAAATTTCAGGAAAAAAAATAAAATCTAGTTTTCTCCTCCTCCTGGACTAGCCTCTTATACACTCTGACCCAGGAAGTGACCTTAAAGGTGAAATTACATCAACAAGAAACATTGCAACACCTCTGCAGGTAAAAAAAATAATTTTTTTAAAATGAACAAAATGTTAAGCTGGGGACGGCAAATGGGAAGGGGTTTGCTCATAGCAATGGTTGCAACTGCACTCAAATTAGTAAATTACAGTACACTCAGTATTACTCACAGTAAAGTTGAGCTTGCCACCTTCACACAGACTGTCTCATTAACTTCTCAACTGGAGCCTAAACAGCCACTTTGCCTCAGTATCACCAGAAATAAACACACACACGTACATACATACAAACCTGCCACCCCAGCTCAGCACCCAATTCACAAGCAGCTACACTGCACCAGTACCTTGTACAGCAGTTTCCAGGAAAAGTCAAAAAGACAGAGAGGAACAGTAATGGCAACAAACATCCAGTGTAATATATTTTAGCTAAAACAAAATCAACATTCTTGGGCTTAGGACTACAACCGGCAAGTTCTGGAAAAGTCTAGCTGCAATCTTTTTACAATGACTTGACTCCCTGCTACGCTCTCTGCTACAGGGTCCTTCTCCTGCGGCAGTCAGTAGAAGACAAGTAGTTATACCTCCAGTTCATGTCAAACAAAACAGGTCCAAGATAAGATGCCAGGCTTTGCACTTCAACAGTTTTCAGGGCAGATGATTATGGCAAACTGTGTGAACTAGTCAAAAATGGCCATACTGTTAACAGTTGCTGTCCTATGACACAGCCAGCCTAAGACAGCAGTAAATCTCGTTAACTTCCTAACACTCATAAGCTGTACCACACACACACACCACTTCCATAAAGACATGATAAGACAGGCAAAAAAAAAAAAAAATCAAAGGCAGTAGTATCTTATACACTACAACACCGTTTACCAGACCTCATTTGTTATTTCTTAGGAAATCAAAGATACAAAGTTTTTAAAGCAAAAATGCCAAGAACACTACTCACTACTTTACAAATGCTGTGAGAATCTGATCTTAGCACTTAGATATGCAATTACAGCATGTGCAGACACCTCTTTTGAAAGCACAACACATTCAGAAGAACACTTAAATGTAAAATTATGCCTGTAGTGATATTTGTTTCACATAAAGGTGCTATTACCAAGGTATGACATCAAAATCCTTCTGGGATCTTTGCAGGTTGTCTCGAATTACCTCCCAGCCTAGTTCAATCCTCTTGCGCTTCCTTGGCGCCGTTTCGTCATTGGACTCTCTTTGTGAGACAGCATACGACTGGGTAATTTCCAGAACTTTGGTATCCTCTGTAAAAACCTTTTATAAAAGAGAAATTTAGAAGTATGCAAATCAAAAAAGTAGTACGTACAGAAAAACTGAAGTGTCAAAGCAAACTGGTCCAGTTTTTACTGTGTATAAAGCCTCTTAAGAAGTAACCAGAATTACTTGTTACTCTTTACTATAACAGAACCTCTGCTTGTAGTCTAATAAGCAACACTAGTGAAAGAGTATAATTTAGGAATCCATACATTTATAAACTGCACAAAAAATAAACAATTAAACACAACAGAACAGAGACAAAATGTACTAAGACTTCAGCAAATTATTTTCAGGAAATGCTAAAGCTTTTTATTTTAAAAAACATACAACACAATATATGCATTGTCAACTTTACATTCAAATAAAAATATTACCTGATGACAAATATCAGCCATTAACTCAATCAAATTTTCCTTTACAGCAATACTACGTGAGCCTGAAGAATACTTTCCTCTACTACTGATGAGATTTATTTCATTCACCAGCAGATCATATAGGTTATGTAAGATACTTTGCCATTTTGCTGAGGCATATGCACCTGTTCACGCAAAAACAATTGAAAGATAACATGTACTACTCATTTTACACAATACATAAGCCTACCTAGACAATGCACAATACAGCCAAAATCAGAGTAAAGCATACGAAGCTTAACAAATGCAGGCATGCAAAATAAGTCTTATAATGGAGGATAAATAAAGTAAAAACACGAAAAAAAAAAGAAAGAAATCATTTAATCGGCATATACAAGTAATTAGAGTAGGAACAAAGTTTTTAACAAACAATTATTTATCTATCTGGAAAGACTACAATGAAATATTATGGGTAAGACAGGACTAATTATAAATTCTTTGTCATTTGTGGACAAATTAAAAAAAAAAAAAAAGGAAAACCAACCTTTAAGAAACCCAAATGCTATAAACTGAAATCAGCCATGACAGGCAAACCACAATTACTGACTGATGTTCTCTAACCAGTTTTATACAGTAAATCAGACCACAGTAGTAATTTCTAGGCTTAAATAAACATGGTAAGATATGAAAACATGTGGCAATCTATTATTTCTCTTCCTCAAAGACTTAGTGCTTTGATTCAGTAATTAAAATAATCTTTTGATTTAAAAAATATTTAAAAAAATCAACCTTTACGGGACTTAATACAATTAATATTCCCTTCGTGCATACAATTTGAAAACTCATTTCCACTTTCATTCAGTATTAACCTACAGCATAAAACTACTGACAAGGAATCACCACTCTCATTAATATTTCCAAGACTCAGTATCAAAATGCAGAAAGATCGCACAATAATTCAAACAATCACATACAGTGCTAGAAGAAAAAAAATAACGGGGAGCTTTTTATCGTACCTTTTTCCTGAGTTTTTGCACCCTTTGGATGATGAATGTGAACTTGGAGACGAAATAACTCAATTATTGATTCCTTCAGGGAATCCTTTGGTCTATACTGAGCCCATATGTAAAGCACTGTAGGCAAGATTTCTTCCCCTAATTTACAAATCCTTATGCGACAGCTGACAGCAAACTTACTGCAGAAGATAGTCATTGCTCCAACAATATGATCCAGGCCTGCAGTATTCCTCTCCTGCCTGCAACATAAACCAAACACTCAAACTTCCAGAAGAATCTTCTCTCTTTTCACAGGAATTGTTAAAATGTAAACACTAGCAAGTAACTATATTCAGAATATTATTTGCATAACAAATGCAGAAGTTATTAATATGTTAAAGAATTTATTGACTTGGTCTTCAAAGACAGACCAAAATATGTCTAAATGCTACCCGGTATTAGTCCGAGTCTAAACTCAAATGCTTAAAATGAGTTATTCTCTAAAAGTAGGTGTGGGCGTGCAAAAGGAGCACTTGCAACATACCTTGCACACTGCATCGCTTTTGAAAAGAAGATAAACATATCAGAACTCAACCCATCAGTTTGGAAGCAGTACCCCCTCGTAAGTGTGTGAATTATCCTAGCCACCAAGACTCTATTAATCTTCCCAGAAGGTCTGAGGTATAATTGGCCATACAGGATCAGTAACTCTGCAAATGCATTAAAAAAAAAGTATATAAGATATAGTGTGTATGTATGTTGCAACTATACAAATATAAACATTTATTACACAGGATTACATAAAAAATGCTCGAAGCAAAACATTGCATTAAATATACGTAAACTACCAGCTGAATTCAGCTGCATGTCATTATTCACAAAAGTTAATTGGCGGAAAAAGGTAAAACGTGGTCTTGTCTACGCTGGAAATAAACTTCCTTTCCTTCTGAGCTGGGATACAACCTGCTTTGTGCTACACAGAGCAAAGTAGCTACAGCCACACAGTCAACTTTCGTAACTACTTCCAGACTCAACTTGTACTCTGCGTTGATTGCTCAGCGCAGTGAGCTTCCATTGTTGCAGAACACACAACAGAAGTACTGAGAAACATTTCACAGCTGTACACAGATTAACAAAGGGTTTGGTGCAGCAGGAACAGGTAAGTAGAGTGGAACAGTCGGTACTGTGAATTCCCCGTACCTCCACTCCATGCAGTTCAGCTAGTACACTCCAGCTCTCAAACCAACACGTGAACGCTCTGCGCTCACCTACAAGTTTTCTGAGGGGACTGTCAAATGGGTTTGAATGGGTTGGAGCAACTACCCTTCAACTTTCCAGTCCTTTGATAAGATCATGTACAAGACTGAGCAAATTTCTGTCGGTCCAACACTGTCAACAGTGCACTGAATTGCAACCATCACCAATTGAAGGCAGTATTTTCTTATCAAGTCTAACTGCTTCGGGGCAACAGCTGGAATCCATGTTCTTACTTTCACATACCAGATCTCCGATACTACAAATAGAAAATAGACTTCCCCATTGTACTCAAATAATTATAAACAAGCATTAAGGTGTAATTACTAAAGAAAGGTTATGATAACTTTTACAAAGCTCACATATCCCTCCTTTAACAAGAGCAACTTGTTTCTTTTAAGTCTGACTTCTCCTAGATTTATGGCCATCGGTCCTGCCTCGCTTTGCAACTAAATTCCAGTGTGCTCCTTATGATCTAATGTCAAAATTTCATCTGTCACACTCCCAGCTTCCATCCATACACAACAGACTCAGCTAACTACCTAAACTACCTACCACGCAGCAACTCCTTTTGGCTCCTCATGCAACCTATATGTACCCTTACAATGACAGTCAATCTCAGTATCCCTTCTCTCCCTCTTCAATCAATCTTTAACATGCCTGGCTTCTTGTCCTATTTCTTACACACCTACCCTCAGTTCTACCCGAGTACCTAGTTCTTCTTCAGATGCCTTTCCTGTTCATTGCTCTAAACTTCAGCTTCCAGGCTCCCTATCTGATCAGTCCCTGCCTTGGCATTCTGCTCCAACCTGCAGGCTGACAGTCCCTTGTCTTCTACCCTCCCTTCACTGATTTCTAGTCTCAGGCAGCTTTCCCACACATTTCCAGCTTCTCCTTCAACTTCCAGTCCTATCTCCATTGCCAAATGGTACCAAATTCTTTAACTTTCGAGATCTTACCCTCAGGCTCTCAAATTACCCAATTACCGTATCTCTTACCCTGAATGGTTCTATATTAAGTCACTATGGTTCGCCAGCCTTCAGTAGTTTTTTTTTGTCTCCCCTTTCTATCCCAGTATCACCAGACTCCCCTTCTGAGTACTTTGCAGGTTCATTTCCATCCTTTAGTTAAACAAACCCCTTCAAGCTACAGAGGAGAGTATTTTCCCATTAAAGGCTTTTCAGAAATCCAAACTGATTTCAAAGCACTAGAACTATGCAAATAAAGACAGTATTTCTACACTTTCTTCAAAATTGCACATGCAACATTCAACAATCTAGACTGTAAAACTTGTAATAACCTTTTTTTTTTCCTCCAAATTACTGTTCTGTTACATCAACAAATGAAAACAAATGAGTTGAGAGCTTAGTACACGTCAAATGATTCAAAATATGTAAACATTCTTCTCCATGCTAAATAAGTTAACTGTCTTGGAGTCAAATCCAGTTCTCTGAAAAGTGAAAAATTATGTTTGCATTTTCAGTCAAAGTTGCATGCTATACCATTATCCAACTTTTGAATCCGTTTTTGTTTATTTAAATCTTAAGCTTTCTAGTTTTTTTCCTTACATGCACTACATGCATATAACAACAGTGACTCAACGCTTTTTTAGGACCTTCATAAGACAACAAAATTCAGATAATAAAAACTTAATAGTAATACAGTGACCATATCAAAACTATACCAGTCACTACCCAGTAACTTGCAAGTCACTGCATATCCAGTTTTACTGAGGCTATTTCCAGCACACACATTCCATGGACTTGTCATACATGTTAAGCCCTGCCTGGTCCACACAGATATATATAAAATTTATATATGTATATATATTTATATGTATAGAAGTACGTATCTTTCAGCAAACAACAGACAAACAGTAAGCAGAAGGACAAAAAAAACAATTCCTAATTTTTGCTGCTTTGTTGATTTCAACTGTAAGCCTTCAAGGCTGACATTATTTTACTCCATGATTTGTGTAGCACCTCACACAACAGGGCATTAAACAAATTAAAATGCACCTAAACATGTCTCCATAATAGGAAAAGACATTGTAAGTAGGTTTAAAAATGTTACCTGACCACTGCTGCTGGGATATCTCACACCAGTATTTCCTTACTGAGAGGATATCTTTTAGGAGTATATTGCTACAGTCAGATCCATAAACAGTACAACTTGTTGGATCTCTTATAATTTCCATGACGTAAATCAGAAGTTCCTGACATTTCAGTCTGGGTCCTCCTGTATGAAGAAACAATGCGAGACTGTAATTAACCCAAAGTGTGCCAAATACATTCATAATTAATTGCTTGTAAATGTTCATTTAAAAATTAAAAAAACCCCAACACTCTACAGTTCTGTTTGTTAGGAATCATCTTAAACAGGCTGTTTCTAAGAAAGAAGTTACGTATGAGAGGATACACCAGTTACATAAACATTGAGCAATTAGAAAAGGCACTGTGAACATCAGCAAGGACAGAGAAGAAACACAAAGGACTGACTGACATGAAGGTATTTAAATTGTAAATACCTGAAAGTGAGTAAGATGAACCCTACTCCTGGCAACTTACTTGAGGGTAAAAATTCAAAGTTGAAAGCAAAGTACCAAAATAAAACAGTAATTCTACGAGAGTACATATTACTGACTTTTATTAGCACATCTGATGAAGTATTTAACCAAACTTCCAAATTCTTGCATCTTTTTCTGTCTTGTAGTTTGGGTTGAAGCAGATGCATTTGGTTTTGTCAGCTGCAGGTTTTTAATTTCCTTCTGGAAATATTTCTGCAAGATACTGCAAAAATAAAACAGATATTAATCAAAGATCTGCACATTTATGACTAAACTCAAATAGGTAAATGTTTGCTTTAGCCTAGAATGTCAGTGCTTGTAATTCTCATAATTCCAATTATCAAAAACAACCCAAATATATATAACAGCCTAAGCATGATGGGAATAATCCACAAAAGGAGCTGTCAGTTTTAAAGATAATCCAGAATCAACTTGAATAGGAACCAAACTTTCCTTTAAACTTTGAGTAACACTAAACATACAATATATAATTAGGATAAAAAGCAATGCAAAGTCTTTTTATTTATGCTGTAACATTGCACAAAATAATAAGGACTCTTTTTTTTTTATGGAGGAAAATCTTCAAGTTCTATTTCTCTGTCATCTAAGATGAACATAGATTAGATTTTAGAGCTAGAATAGATTAAACTCTTCACTGGATTTGTCAGTGGCAATTACTGTACATTTTCTGGCCTACTATTTCTATTCATCCTATGTATTTCTAATGCGTTATTTGCCATCTCAAAACCAACAAGTAAAATTTATCAAACGCTTCTTTTTTTTTTTGGTACTGCTACGAAACAAGAACTATTTCAACACTGCCCAATTAAAAATCATAATGGGAAGCTGACCAGACACCAGCCTTTGAAAACTAGTATTTCAGATGGAGTTGTAAGATGAAATTTAATACTGGTCCCAACTGCTCTAATAACTTCAGACACTCATGCTCAGTCCAATCTTGTAGCACACCTAAGGTAGATTAAATCAAAGATGGGCCTCTACAAACCCTTTAATTCACAAGCCACCGTCTTTCTATTGTCTTGAATAACTTAGTAACATAAAAAATCCTAATTAGATCCTAATCTAGAATCTATGTATGAACTATACGTTGAAAATCAGATGCAGAGAATAATTTTCAATAAAAGAAAATAACTATTACTCTGGTAAGGAAAAATGACCACCCAATTAACGATCAGTTTCCTAGCAGTTAAGTTTTCTGTATGTGGTTAAGTGTTGCATTTTTGGCTATTTTAAATTTACTTCCTTTAGAGAGTAACATAAGTCATTACTTGTTTACAAACTTACAAGAAGCCTAAATCCATCTACAGAAAGACAAACAGGAAATAGGCATGATAAACAAAAGAATGATGTTCCAAATAAGAAAATTGCAATTGCTCTCAAAAAGAAAAAACAGAAACCACCTAAATACAGCATCCCAGTTGAGCTGCTTTCCTTGCTTAGAATCAGAATTCCGGTCCAGTTGGAGAACTGTTTCAGAATCACGGAGAAGTCGCTTGAAATTTTCAATTTCCTTCTGAAAATGTATTTCAAGAAAAAGAATTATTAATAATTCCCTTCACTGCTAATTGAGGCACACACACCAAGAGAAACCTCATTACCCTTCGCTCGACAGCTTTCTCATTTTCAAGGCGGCGACAGCAAATGAGCAGATCGTGTAATGCAAGACTCATGGTTTAGTTTAACAGAAGAGTCACTTGCATCTGCAAACAGAAGGATAAAATAGTAATTATTTTATTTAACACTGAGCCAAGACAACCAGTCCAAAAATTGGGAGTGCAATATTTGAAAATCCAGTATCAAACATGACTAGTGTCACTTCACTGAAAAGCTCGTTTGTGAGTGGATTAGTTTTACTAGTCACAAGATTGAAGTAAAGGCTCATGTCAGTATAATCTATTCCCACAGGCAACAGTCATATGAAAAAAACAACAGCAGCCACCCCCTTCACACAACTCTTGACTTCCTCCCTTTTTTATGACTGATAAGAGTTGGTCAGACAATATGAAGTAAAATTACAGTAAGATTAAAATGACACAGAGCTGAATATATTCAGGCAAATAGCATGAATTGTCAACAGGTAGCTGTTGACACTAGCTGTCTTAACCTGATGCTGCCAGGAGAAAGTAGCACTTTGAAAACTCTCTTCCTCTCTGACGTCCTATATTTTGTCCTATAGTACGTGCTATAATATCAACAAATCCCTCTGGGCTCAACATGTCAGAAGATGCTCAACTATCAAGGCTAGAGGAAACAACTTTTTTTTTTTCTGTGACTATTTAAATTTATGCTTCATCTCCTTCAACAGAGGTTGGAATTAGCTAGACCTTCCATTTCTGGTTTACATAAGGTCATGCTGATGCAGATCACGACAATGACAATGTATACAACTTTCATGCATCTCAGTTTACACTTTTAAGGCAAACCCAAGAGAAATCCTGTCTGAAAAAGATAGGTAAGATGGCTGGAAGTAACTCCAAGCATATGCTGCTGCGGCTGCAATAAACAATTGAGAATGGACGTCCGTGACGCATAGCACAGCATCCTGAGCACTTAAGAATCTAAAAACAGCCACTGAGGCAAGTAACACTTTAAACACCTACTGTCTTCAAATATATCGATTTCCTTTGGCTTCAATCAAGATCAGGCTGGGATTAAGTATGATCAGAGATATAGTGACCGACAGATGCGTATGAAAATGTTTTAAGCGTGAAGGCTGGCTGTACTGTACAACACAACTCATTTAAATAAGTGCTCTCTAAGTTGCTGCTTTTGCTGAAAAACAAACTGAAAGCGAGACGTAACTTTTTTCAATACTAATGGCTTCTAAAACGCTGATAAACTAAAAAATGGTTGACCCAGACCTGTGTCAACATGGGTTGTATGTTGTAGGGACTGGATATCAAAAGGGAAGGAGTCAGACACCTTGTCCTTAATAGTATTTCAACAGCCACAATAAGAGCAGTGAAAAAGTCCTAAGACTAAATCCATTTACTTTTTTTCTTACTAATTACATTGTTGCCCGGCTACCACGCTATGACTACGTTCCTTCTCTATAAAAATTACATAGAGCAAGGAAGGTACACACCACAAAAAATAAAGCCCGGGCAGATGTTTACTAGGCAGCTGCAGAGGTGCTGAAGCAGAGGTGTACAGGGGAATTACAGCTAACGGGCGCCATCCAGCCGCTCCTACACGACGAGCTCTGGCTCTGACACCCTCCGAGGCGGCCTCCCAACAACGGTGAGGCCCCTGAGGGGCCCGCAGCCAGGGCCGCCANNNNTGGGCTTTGTCAGCCGCCGGCAGCGCCCTCGGCGCGGCAGGAGGATGAAGCGGCTGCGCCCTTGACCCTCGACCGCATCGCGCTCGTCTCTCCTAGGCTGAGACTGCCGCCGAAGCGTAGCCCCGGGCCCGACGGTCTTCGGGCTGTCCCACCCGTCTCCCTCCAGTCCGGTCCTACCGGGAAACAAACGCAGCTTGGTCTGGAGGGATTTACGGGCCTCTGGAGCCGCGGGGGAGCCCGGCAGGCCATACGGGCCGGGCTATGCTGCTCCCCCGCCGGGCCTTGGACTCGGATTCTCCACGAGTTTCAGAAAATGGGGTGGGCTCGGGTGTCCGCCTATAGAGAGATGCCTGGTGAGCGGGGTTTAACGAAGTAGCTGATTACAGGAGGAATACAAGCGTGATCCAGAATACCAGAGGAGGCTAGGCTATGGTTGAGCTGACTTTTTTTCGTTTCTTCCCTGTTTCTATCACCTGTGGGGCTGCATTGAGAGTTCGGATTTGCTCAGTGTCTGTGGAAAGCACAGAGTAAATGTGTTCAGGACGTTGGCAGCAGACGGTGAATTTCTTTTTAATGACTTGGGTTATGTGGATATTGCCAAATATAAGAACAAGTTGATGTTAATCAAAAGTATGACCCACGTATTTAAGTCGCGCATGTAAACAACTGTTGGCACAGGTTGTCAAGATTTCATGGCAGCTTGTATTGTGAGATTTGATTTCCAGTTGTCCACAATTTCTTTGATTCGAAAGATATTAAAACTGAATTTTTTCTTCACTGTTCCTCCAGCACAATTTATTTTTAAATACTGCCTGAAGTGTTTCTTGCTACTGTCTTGAGAAACACGACTATTAAAAAATGCAGTATTTTTATTATTGTGAAATAATACGGGATTTTTAGGGCTCTGTGCGTTGTAAAAGATTTAAAATCACACAAGGGAGATATTCCAGTGTACTTATCTATTAAAAAAAAAAAAAGTTACAAGCTTCTGGGTAGAAAGCTTCTCAACCAGAGATTTGAAGACGTAGCATATAATCTCAGCAATGTCATGTGTACTAGGGGTGACCCATCCTATCTCATGTCTGTTGTGGCATGGTGAGTGCATCATGTGTAGAAAATGCCTGAGCAACTTAAGCTTGTAGAACAGGATATTCCTTGTAGCTATTTCTGTTTTCTAATAGGTATTCCTCTTCCATGAGGCGTCTCTGAATTTGGGCAGATAAACAGGCTTCCCAGTGCAGCTTTTCTTCCATCTTTTGTTGGTTTTTTTGTTTGGGTTTTGTTTTTGGTTTGTTTTGTGTTTGTTTTTTTTTGTTGTAGTTGTGTTTTTTGCTTTTTTTTTGTTTTGTTTGGGGTTTTGGAGTTTTTTTATCTTTTTTTTTCTTTCCTCTCTAGATAAGTCTGGTGCTGTGAAAGTTGGTAAATATTGGTTTAAAAAACAAAACGAAAATGGTAAGATGAGCTCACCCATAGAAAAATTCTTAAGACGACATTTTTTTTTCTAATTAGTGTAAGAGTGAATGCGTCCTATGAGTTAGGTGTCTGTCTTTACATTTCTGAAGATAAAATAATTAATCATTCCTAGTTCAGAAGATACTGTACTTTTTGTGCCTGTAATTTAGTTTTGGCAGCATTAAAGATCACGTACAGTGTGTGCACAAGCAACTCGGTAAGTTGCGCAGAAGATTTTAGTTCAGGCATTTTAAAACTTTGGAGTGTGGTATTTTGCAGAAAATGTGCCTGCGTGCGAGCATTTGGATGTCCCTTGCAATACTGTAATAGTAGTTCAAGAAAGAAAAATTGCAACTTTTTACGTAAATGGCCGGATGAGTTTGATTAAGAACAGCCATACAGCACAAGGCTCCACCTAGCTTAGTACTCCATTTTCCATCCTGGCCACCAGCAGATGGTATAGTGGATAGGAATAAGGCTGGTATATAATTGTGTTTCCCCAGAATACACTTTCAGCTTCCAGCAGTTTGTGGCTCAAGGGTTTTCTAGCAAAATGTGTTGGAAAAATTAAATAGGACAGCCCTTTCCTTTCCGCGGGTACTGCTGATGTCTTCTGTCAGATAGACGAGCTCATATGTTATGATTAAACTCAACAGTGGTTATTCCCAAATTGTATTTAACTTTCAAATTTGCTTATTTGTTGAAGACCTGAACAAGGACTTGTATGTCTGAAATATGATCTGGGTTTTTTTTCCGGCTATACTCAGAACCACTGAAAGATATTTGTCTTGATGCAGACTTAAAGGCCACATTTTTCTATATGCATTCCTGAACTGAGGTGGACCATTTTGGGAGTCTGCTGAAATAGATATGCTGATGTATATATATCCTGCATTGTATAGCTGGGCACACATTTTATCCTTTCTTTAAAACATTGCATGTTCCGTTCTGCTACAAGCAAGAGAGAAGAGACATTTTGGTTTTCGGTTCTTTGTTCTAGAATCCTTTGTTCAGATTGGTCTGGTTTTTTTCTTTCCTTGTTTAGAGTATTTGAAGGTTAAAGCAGGGCTTAAAAAGTCTGCTTAAAGCAGAATGTATTTGCTGAGGAATGGAATTTTGAAAAAGTATACTTTTTTTGTTATATTTCCAATTAAGATAACTACTGAGTCTCAGGGTGTGTACAGGGCACAAGTTGCAGCTAGTACATCTGTTTGAAATGAAAATTACAGTAAGTGAGGCAAAAACCCCACCTTGTTCTGTTACTAATTTTTGTAAAATGCCTTTTTAAAAAATAAATTTTATACGATGTTGTAACAACTGCACAAGTTCTAAATGTTTTGAAACAGGAAGATACACAGAGAGTTATTCTTGCCTAGCAATGCATTTTATTAGCAAAGTGTTGTAGAATTCTGTTTCATTATCAAACTGGGTTATTCAGTCCATGTGAGAATTAATTTGTCAGCCTCCTGAACCAAAAACTTGTTATATTCTTGTGTGTACTGTACTATCTGTGCTAAAGATTAATCAGAAATTGTTCATATTGCCTCCTTTCCAGTCTTGAACAGTTTGCAAATACAGTGTAATGTCAATAATATTTTGTGCTCTTTCTTGTTTTAACTACTAAATATTTTGCAAGATACATGTTCTTTCAAAATAACTTCACTTTCTTTGTCTAACATACAGATCTTCTGATTATTTCAGCACTTTGTGCAGCTGATAATGTTAATGCTTTGATACCTATCAAGTCGAAGTAATGAATGAAATAGCAAAATTTTCTGTCTGATTTGTTGCAGGATATTTGCAACAGGAAAAACTTCTAGCTACCTGCCGTGAGTTTATCTTGGAAAGCTCAGATTTGAAAGAATATGCAGAGCACTGTACAGAGGATGGATTTATTCCAGCCTGCCTGCTGGTGAGTTTGTTTTGCAAAACAGAAAGTTGAATTGTCATGCATCCATGAAAAAGAAAATTGAGATTTCTCAGTAATGACTACTTCTCAAATGCTGCTTAAAGTGTTTAGCTAGATTGTCCCCTCTGGTTTGGGGGTTTTGTTGTTTGTTTGTTTGTTTTTTTTTTTCAACCTGTGGTATTAGCAGTTACTTGGTTTCTAGTATTTAATCCCACTGAGAAACATTTAAGCATGAAATGTGCACATTGGTTTAATCATATTGCATTTAGTCTTTATACTTTGAAGTTGATATATGGAAGGGTGTCGCTAGGGTTTTATTGATTTTAAGGCTTCTCCTGTAATTTATTAGAGATCACTTTCCTATCCTGGACATGGCAGCTAGTAATATTCCATTTCAAGTACATACTCAATATTTAGGTAAGGTACCTCAGTTTTATCTAAGGCTATCAAATTTTGTTGACAAAACCCGTGTTTCAGTTCAGCTTCCTCTTTGATCAGTACCCTCTGCCTTGTCCCAGGTGAAATGTGGAACTTTGTGCATAAATGCAGTGTGTAGCTACATGTGTAGGTATGTGCGTATAGCTACAGAGTAGATACTATGCATTTTTAGCATAACACAAAATAGATTTTTTAATACAATGTGCAAGTTACAAGGTTTAGCTATTGCGATGTATCAACCTTTTCATTTTTAAATGTGCATCTTCATCCTCTTTTCCATTCCATTCTTCTAATATATCAGTTCATTATATGGTCTAGGATTTTTGTTTACGGTATTCAAAATTTGTGGAAATCTTTTCTGAGATCTTGATTCACCTATTCAAAACGGACCTTATTCCCTTTGAACTTACTTCGTTTATAAGTGGTTAAGTCATCTGTACTTTGGGGAAAAGGAATTGAGAACCAAGCTATGGCCTGCAAAATTAGAAAAACCAAATATAAATAAATTCTTAAATGTAGATTCAGATTCTTAAAGCTTTTAATTATCTGCCTTTTCTCAGTAGAAACATTTTTCCTGGTTTTCCTAGAAAAGTGATGGTGTGGTAGTGTCTAAGAAAAAACCCCTCACTGCAGCTCAGAATACTTAAAGGGCTGTATTTGTCATGCCCTGTAGAGCTCCCAAGAGCAAACAAGTCAAGAAGGTACAACAAATGATAGTGGTAACCTTGAAATCTTAACTCTCTTTGTTTCACCTAAAATATCAGAACAAGTAGATATGATACGAAGGTTAATTCTGCGTGACTGTTAAGAATTTTATTTTAGACAGAAGTTCTCCTTGCGTTTGCGTCTTCACGCATGATGCAGTCCAGGATGACACCTACTGATTACTCTGTTACAGCTGTTCCTCATCTTATATTTGTGTTTTTATTTCCTAACAACAAAGGCGAGAGAAGGTGTTGCAGCTCTATCTGCTATACCAGTGTTGTGCAGTGAGATCAAGCACTTCAGACTTTGTGTTCATAAATGGCATTTTGTTCCAATGGATTGCTGTCAGCCCTAGTTTGAGACAACTCAGCACCAACAGCATAAAGTACAGTTCCTTGTGTTGGGGGTCAACATGGTGTAGTCTTCTAAAGAAGTGCTTAAATACAGTGTGATACAGCAGATGAAGTGTAAGTTATTAGTAAAGATTCTCAGATCAGCATTTTTTTTCCAGTCGCTGTGTGGAAAAAACTTGACAACTATTCTTAATGAATACGTAGCCATGAAAACAAAAGGTAAGCATTCAGAATGAGATTTTATTTTTCTTACTTATCTGTTGTTAACTCCTAGAGGAAGAGATAATATCTCCACCTGTACATGGAATTAGAGCTGTCCGCCACCTATGCTAGAAGTTGAAGATTTCCATATTATGTAGACAACGGCCAATTAGATCAGCATCTTGTGAGCAAAATTAATGGGTCATCTTAGTTTGAATTTGGCAGCATATGTTTTCACTTCAAATTTGAGCAGAACTTCCAATGTAATAAAACACAAAGATATTATAAAGTGTGCAAAACGTATGGGTTTATACTTCTAAAATTATACCATTTATTGTTTATAATATAAATAGGAGAGAGAGGTGTTGATCTCTTCTCTCTGGTGACCAGTGATAGGACATGAAGAAACGGAGTGAAGCTGCATCAGGGGAAGTTCAGATTGGACATTAGGAAAAGGCTCTTCAGTTAGAGGGTGGCCGATCACTGGTATAGGCTCCCCAGGGAAGTGATCATGGCATCAAGCCTGTCAGAATTCACGAAGCATCTGGATGACGCTTTTAGTCATACCATTTAGTTTTATGTAGTCCTGTGAGAAGCAGGGAGTTGGACTCAATGATCCTTAGGGATTCCTTCCAACTTGATTCTGTGAAATAACCAGGAAGAGTCCTATGGTGTGAAATGTTTCTTGTTTTTAAAACTAATTAAAATAATTTCAGAATAACTTTATATTTTCTATGAATATTAGAGACAGAGTTGGAGCATTTAAAAGCAATCATTGAGCTTCTGGATATTGCAGAGTCTTACAACTTTTTGATACGTGTTTTATGATTCGATTTTAGTGGTGCTTTGTTCTAAGACTTGCAATTTAAGACGTTGTATTTGGAACGTTTCTGAATGTGTCTTTTTACACGGGATTTAATAGACATAAATATAGTTTCTTCAAAATACTTTGTACTTGGCACCTTGGAAAACTTTTTATAAATTGGTCTGCTTACATCTTTTCTATTTATACTTTAGTGTCATGTGCTTCAAAAAATGCCAAGTGTTTTTACCTGTTTGGGTGACACCTTAAAATAAGCCATTACTTTTACAGGCCTATCTACCAGGTTGCAGTTTTCAAAAGCACACAAGTGACATAGGAATATAAATACCATTTCCAGAAGTGAGTTAGATTGGGTTAGCATGTGTTTGCCCAGGAGTCAACACTATTTGCATACTCCATTGAGAATTACCTTCATGAATGCCTTTGCCTCAGTTTCACTTAGACTTCTAAAACTGAAAACTGCAGTGTGTGTTCATATCAATCAAAGTTCTTAAGTGAGGAGTTGGGGCTCTCCCATGAACAGAGTATTAAGAAGGTAACTAGAGGCCTAAAGTTAGATGATGCCTGAAACATCCCGTAATTGTTTTTGCGTGTGATTTTACTTTTTCTCAACGTACATCTTTTTGTAGGTATGTAATTTATTTATTTTTTATGGTTTATTTTAGAAACAACAAATGAAGTTCCAGCAATGATGTCATCTCTGTGGAAAAAATTAGACTATACGCTTTCTCAGATCAGGTAATAGAGTTTTGAAATCAAGAAAGTGAAATTTTACTCTAAGAGGGAATCCTTGTGTTGATCAACTCCCCTTATCATTGTATAATAGTGGTTTTGCTCTCAGTTGCCTCTGAGAGATGGTGAAAAAGATAGATATGTGAGAGTTGATAGTTGAGTAAACACTTCATAATTTTAAGATAGGACTAGCAGATAAGGAGGGCATTATTGTGAGTGTGTGCCTTCCTAAAATAAAGCAATATACTATGACTCGTTTAGAATCCAATACCATTGTGGTTACTTGGTCAAAAAGGTAACAGTAAGCTTCATTTGAAGGATTTGTGACCATTGTTTGAAAGAATAAAAATAACAATCAGTAGATTTCTGAAGTAATGCGTGGTTGAAAGCAGACTGACAGTAGTCATATGTTAGATACCATCGCACTGAGTATCTAAGTGTTTCCATTGTGCTCCTTTTATTTACATCACCTGCTTTATTTTCTAGGAGCATGCAAAATTCCACGGGATTTTCTGCTAATCAAAGGAGTAAGTAGCTGAGCTAATTTCATGAGATCAATAGGCTTTATGTTCAAATTATTTAGATGTTTTGGCAAAAAAAAAAAGGGGGGGGGATGTTGTCTGGTCTCTTCTGCAGTGTTTTTTTGATCATGTCTGTTGTCTTCAGTGCAGCCTGTGAATTACTGTAATGATCAAGGAAGGAAAATAAGGAAAACTGATCTTTTTGCAGAGGGCTTAAATTCTCTATATAGTATTTTCTTCTCTGAAAATTTTTTAGTTTACATTGATAAAAGGTTTAAAAACTGGTGCTTCATTTCTGAAGCTGTTGACTTAATGTGTGGTTCACAGAGGAACTGAAAACATAACCAGTCTAATTATGATGCAGTTTAATTTCTGTAGAATCTCGAAGCAGTTATTTTTTATGCCTACAAACATATAAGCAAAATATGAAAACATACTTTTCTATCTAGAATTGTTTCTTTCATTACAAAAAACTGCCAAATGAACACTCAAAAAAGAAAAGTTATTTTATTAAAAAAAATATTTATCTCTCTGTAAGACTTCTACTGAGTAACTTGTGTGAGAAAAGAGGATGTAAAATCTAAGGAGTGATTTTTCTTGAATCTGAGATTCATTGGATTGGGTGGTGTTCTGTTTAAATTTGTCAGAGTTAGTCTGATAAATGCAAACTTACTTTGGTTTAGCTTTTTCAGTTCAGGTAAATTATATAAGTGGTATATTATGTAATGAAATATCTTTTTGATAGGTTTTATTCCTGTAAATAAGCAGTGATGCAAGCATGTTTACAGTGTTTATGTAAGTTGGCCATACTTCTTGAATTATTTTGTCGCAAACCTGTAACACAGAAGATAAAGATGGGTGTTGCTTACTTTTTGGGTTTCGTTACTTACTTGTTGAAGCACAAAGAAGTGTCACTGGAGCATCCTTAATTAGATCTTGGAAGATCAGCAACCTTTTAAAATTCCTTTATCATATGTCTTCATCTTGTTTTTATTACCTCCAGCACGTACAAGAAGTGGGATTGTAGAAATGAAAAGACAGAGAATGCTTCAGCAGTCAGCTCCGGCAAACTCAGGATTATTGTCTGTAGCCCATCAGTCAGGGCCACAGAATTCCACTTCTGTTGTATCTCCTCAAGTTATTCAGAGGCCAACAATAAATCAAAGCGTGTCACAGACAAGACTGAATACACTGGTGGTGCACCAGTCACAAACCCAGGAAAACAAGATCAACAGTAAGTTGCACACCTGTTTAAACCTTTTTTTTTTTTCCTTCTTTCTGTGAAAAATCTGTGGATACAGATGGAAGTTTTCCAAAATCAGGGCTAATCATCTTCCACCAAAAAGTTTCAGAAAATGCATGCTTTGTTCTCCTAGCTCTCCAAACTGGTTCAGGTGATTAAAACAAAAGGAGTGCCCCAAAGAGAAATGGCTCTTGTGTATTTGCATGCTAATGTAGTTCAGAGATCAGAAGTTTATTAATTTGTTGTTATTCTATCCTGTGTTCTCATCCTCACCCAAAACATTTGTTTTAACAGATAGGGATGATCCACATCATGGATGTTTTTCTCAGGATATATTTAAAAGAAATTACTATCATTTTCATAGTAATATTAAATTATTTTCAATTAATTGATTGGAACTTAGTAAGTAATGTATAGATTTCTGTAGTGCTTTAACAATGTCACGGGAAAAGGTACCGGAATCATGATTTGGTTTTTTATGTTTTTTTTTTTCCCTTTATAAAGCAGGAGATTTCATACACATTCAAGTTCCAGCATCACAGGAACGAAAGATTCATTCGAACATGCTTTCTCCAGGAAGACGAAAAAGGTAAACACAAGGGGATTTTTGGGGCTTTGTGGGTTTTTTTTAAGATTTAGACATACGATGGTCTAACCTGTAGTGTAAATTTTCTTACATAGTGGAGTGTTTGACGTTTAAGATCCTCTGAGAGTGGCCAGTGTGTGATGTTTCACAGAGGAAAGGAAAGTCAAAGAACTTAGACTGATAGCAGGCTGCTTTTGCTGCTTTATTGCACACAGCTGGTCTTTACATTATTCCAGTATTAGACATAGACAAAGAATCTTGAAGCCTGAGGTTTAGTATTCCTTCCAAAATGTGCTTATCGATTATGAAATTCTCAACATTGACATAAATGCATTTTTTTCTGTTTTTATCTTAAAAAAAAATTGGCTTCAGTAAACTTTGTCAACAGAAATTTTTATATTCCCATGAAAAGTGATGTGAAAAACTATCCTTATACTAGTTTTACATTTTTTTATTCTTTGATTCCAATGTCATTTTGGTTGCAGTGAGTTGACTGGTCTCTTTGTCTTTCATTTGTTGTCTTTATCCCTGGCTAAATCCCAATCGGTGGTTTTGCTTACCATTTTTCCAGATCCTTCCTCATTTATACTTTTCCAAGTCCTCTTTATTCCTGCATGACCTGCATGTATAAGTGATTTTAGTGCCATTGCTGATTGATGGTTTCAGAAGAACCTACACCGTGACTTCATATAAAGGCATTACATTTCCTATTCATCTTCTGAATTCTTAGGCAACCTAACATTTCTTTGCTTCTTTGACAGCAGCTGCTCCTTGAGAGACCTTTATTTTCAGTGGTGATGCCCAAATGCTTTTCTTGAGTGGCAATTAATTAGAACTTGTACCACCACTTAAAGTAACGTGTTGGAGGACTTGAAAATACTGAATAGTGGCCATGGAATTCAACTTGCCATTTTGCTGTTTACTGACAGTCCGTGTATTTTTTTGTAACTTCTATCAAATCAGACATAATATACGGGTACAACATAATGAAATGTGTATTGGCTTTTATTATATTTCCAGTATGTAGTTAATTTTCTGTTGATGAAAATACTTTGTTTGCTAAGGTGGAAGAGAAACGCTTTGATTTACTGATCATTAGGTCTGTTGTTTGCTATGTTCTCACAAAATATGTCCGTTGTTTGCTATGTTCTCACAAAATATGTCCTAAATTTCCTGGAATGTTTCAGTGAATCTCAGAAGAGGAAAAACATTGCGACATCTGGACCTCTTTCAGCAACTAGAAGTTCTCAAGAACCTGATGAAGTAGTAACAGAAAAAGAAAGTGAGCCACTTGAAGAATTCATAGATGGTAACTTCCCAGTGAGTATATACTTATGAAAGGTATTTACATTTAAGAAACAAACTCAGACTAAGGAGAGCTGTCTTTTACGTGGTGTTTGTCTTGAGTTTTACAGAAGTTAACTTCAGAATATAAGTTTATTGGTTTGTGTTTGAACTAGTTCTTCTGTGTACTAAACTAGTAAGGGTGGCATGGCTATCTAGAGGGTTTTTTTCCTTGATTTCTTGGCTTTGCTAAGATACCTGTAAACTGTCAGAATACATTGATTGCATTCTCTAGAAAAAAAACAGAAAGCACAATAAGCCTTGCTGTGCTTCAGGAGAGCAGCAGTACAGGAATGTTTGGGGATGATTTTCATGGCAGTGTCATGCAGACACAGATTGCCTGCCTATCTGTCTGTCTGCCTGTTGTACAGTTCTCTGTATTTCATTGATTTTTTTTTAGTATTTTTTTACCACTAAGTTGTAAATTCGTGCTCCTTTTCTAGTGGTGGTAAAAATAGAAACTTGAGAACTTTAAAACTGTGTTTTCCAGCAACTGGTTATTGAAAATGCCAGAGAAAAAATCTTGAGCAACAAGTCTCTTCAGGAGAAGCTTGCTGAGAACATTAACAAAATCCTGGGCAGGTAATAAAAAGAACCTCTAAACTTCATACGTATTCTTATTTTATTTATTTTTGAATTCTGAACTAATAACTGATGTGTTCCAGTGATGGCAATGTCGCTCAGGCCCCTAAACAGACAGACAGTGGTCCCACAGAGCAGGAGACTTCAATTGATGAAATCCTTGGACTTCAGGTAGGTGTGCGTTGCCCTGTTTACATGTTTTTTGAAGACTAGACACATGAGAATGATCACTTATGGGAACTATGCAGAGCCTCTGTCTACTGTCTGGTATCTGAGGTTGCTCTCTTCTTTCTCTTCTTTCTTTTTATTTGTTTGTTTGTGTTAAAATACAGCTAAGCCTTCCTAGTGGCAAAATTCTGCCCAGGGGCAGTTCCACAGCTTCCCTTGCACAGACATTAACTCTTTTCTTGTTGTATGGTGATGGGCAGGCTCGAGGAGCTGAACTGAAGCATTCTGCTTCTACAAACTAAACTTTTAGTGTTCTCCCTTCATTCTACAACCCTTGAGCTGACAATCACAGACTAACAAAGGGCTCTTAATGAGGGAATTATAATCTTCATGGCCCTCATGAAAAAGACATGAGAGTAGAGGCAGTTGCCAGTTTACGACAGAGGTGTCTGTTTTTTTAAAAGCTATTCTTATGTCAGTGGATCACTTTTAGGTCATTTTTTGTCAAAATACAGAGTTGAAAAGCTGTATTCCCTGTTTCTGAGCAGAAACGAAAAATCAAAGCAGCTTCTTGGAGTAGCTGAAGCAAAATATTGCAATGTATCACATGGGATATCCACCCTTATAACCACCGTATCAAAAGTTGTAGAGTGCTTGGAAGATCTTCAGGAAGCCAGAAGAAACTCTATTTGAATGCTTGCATAAGTACTGAGTGTCCCTACTCCTTTTCTTCCTGAACTGCTACCAAACAAGGCAGCTCGAAGCAGGAACTTTAGAGCAGTGTCTGATGTAGCTGTGCCTTCCAACTGCCTTCCACAGGAAAGTAGTTGGAAGTTACATTATAGAGCATGTAATGGGTAAATTAAATAAAACTTCCCCTTGCTTTGCATTGTCTTCCATATACATGCAAAACCAAAAAATTAGGGTTAATTTGGGGATATTTTTTACCAGCGGTTGACCGCTGCGATCTCATGACTTTCATATCATCTGCACAAGCTTCCAGTGTAGCCTGACATTTAGTCCTCCTTAAACAACGCTGGTCATCGTGTTAGTATTTCAATATGCATCTGCAGGACGTAATGTCTGACAAAGACATTTGGATTTTCAGGGACTTTATTTCTTAAATTTCCATCACTACTATTTTTCAACAGACAAATTTGTGGCAGAAATGTTTGCAGCATTAGTCTTTATGTTTCTGTGCTAAGCAGAAGTAATAGAACTAAAACCAATCTGAAAATAAAACAATTCTTGACTGTTTTTCTTTTAAGTGACAAAAGTAACTGTCTAACAGTTCTGCATATCTTTCTTTTCTTTTCTCAGGGTGAAATTCATATGTCAGAAGAGGCTATACAGGACATTCTGGAACAGACAGAATCAGACCCAGCTTTTCAGGCACTTTTCGACTTGTTTGACTATGGTAGGGTATATTATACTCAATTGTACCATTGCTATAAAGCATCATAAATGATGAGTTTTCCTAAGTATTGTGTGAAGAAGCAAAAATAATTCAGCACGCCTCTTGCAAGAGGACTGTATGGCATCTCTGTCCCTCAATTCAGAATTAGGTTTTTATGTACATTTATACATCACTGTAAAGTAACAGCATTTTCCTTCTGGCTGAAATTCTGGTTTTGTGCTGACTCACTGATTGTTTTATTGCTGTTATTTTACACTCTTCTGATCCAAAGGGTGGTAGTTCATACTTGTTTTTTTATGCTGTTGTAACATTTTTTTTTTTATTTGTCTGACCGGGAATCTCCTCACATAAAATGTGTAAGGACTTTTTAATGCTGTTTCTGGATTTGTAATGAATATAGGCAAATAGTTCTTTCAGTTTAGAATAGCGTTTCTTGAATTTGAAGTCTCCAGGCTTAATTTAAAATGTAATAATCACATTTGTGTGTAAAGTGACATACTTAATCATTCTTCATGCTTTGTTTTGAAAATAGGAAAGAGCAAGGTAAACAAGAACATACCCACTGGTATCTCTGGTCAGAGTGGAGTAGAAAATACAATCTTGGTGGATGAGGATAACCTGGAAACACTTGAAAGTTCTTTAGGGACAGAAGAAACTAATAGATGTAGGTTTGTTGTTTTTATTTCTTTAAGATCTCTTCTAGTCTGTTCACTTTTCGTTATAAAAACATTTTTAAACAATTTGTACATTTCAAAATCTTTCTGTTGTCACTGGTCATATCCTGTCTCACGTTTACATTGCATGAACATACAGATACATCTGGTCTGTTAGAAAGTTTCAGTCTATTAAATTTACTAATGGTCCATCAGCGTACTTACAAGCTGTACTTGACAAGTTCATAAATGAAACCAGAATATCTGCAAGTCTGTTTTCTCATTCCAAACAAAGAAACCTTGCAATTTTCATTGTGGAACACATGCATATAATACTTTACATCTAACTGTGTTAATCTTTTCTCTCTATTCTGTGATGTATTGGTTAATTAATACACAAAAAGTCTTACTTGAGGCAAAAGGTGCGTTTAGTCTATCTTGTACTTAACAATCTAGTCAGTCAGCAGCAGAAATACAGCTAAGAGATCTTTATCTTGAAATGTTTTTTTGTGCTTCTGGAAATCTCGTTCAGTGACTTGAGCCGCTAGCTTACTATGTATACACTGATTATTTATGCACAAACTGATTTGCCAGACTGCCTAATGTATATGACCATAATGTTATATAACTGTACTGTATGTCACCATACATTTCATGTAGAATCATAGAATCATCTAGGTTGGAAAAGACCTTCAAGATCTTCGAGTCCAACCAATAACCCATGTCCAGGGCTAAAGCATGTCCCTAAGCACCACATTTACATGACTTTTAAGCATGGCTAAAGGATGGTGAGTCAACCACCTTCCTGGGCAGCCTGTTCCAGTGCTTGACAACCCTTTTGTGAAAAAATTCTTCCTAATGTCCAACCTAAATGTCCCCTGGCACAACTTGAGGCCTTTTCCTCTTCTCCTATTGCTTGTTATTTGGGAGAAGCGACTGACCTCCACGTTGTTACACGACCTCCTTTCAGGGAGTTATTGGGAGCGATAAGGTCTCCCCTGAGCCTCCTTTTCTTCAGACTAAATAGCCCCAGTTCCCTCAGCCACTCCTCATAAGGCCTGTGCTCTGGACCCTTCACCAGCTTTGTTGCCCTTCTCTGGACACACTTTAGCACCTCAATGTCTTTTTTGCAGCGAGAAGCCCAAAACTGAACACAGTATTCAAGGTGTGGTTTTACCAGTGCCAAGTACAGCAGGATGATCACTTCCCTACTCCTGCTGGCCACACTATTCGTGATACAGGCCAGGATGCTGTTTGCCTTCTTGGCCACCTGGGCACACTGCTGGCTCATGTTCAGCCAGTTGTCCATCAGTACTCCCACGTCCTGATACTTCCCACTCGGTTTGAAAGTAAGGATGAGTAGCATTATTCTCACTTAGTTTCATGTGAAAAAGCTTTCCATTGAGAAGATAAATTCCTTCTAAAACACTATAAAAGAATCATCTGTTCTAATAATCATGGAACTGATTTAATCTCTGTTTTACAGGTGAAAATTCTACAGATTCGCTGTCCTGTAAAGATTTTCAGTTAGGAGAAGCATCATGTGCCTTGAAGACCAGCATTAATGATGATGATATGGCTAAGAAAAATACAATCAACGAACAGTTGCATGGAAATTGTAGATCAAGGAAGCAGACTGATGTACTTAAAACTGTTACCCCTGAACAGATTGGAGAGCTTGAAATCGCTTTTGACTCTGTGCCTGGTTTGACTGAACCTAACAGACAAAGTTCTGATAACGAATGTAACGAACACTGTGGAGTTTCTTATGATAAAGAAGAGTCATCTGCATTGGTACCTGAAAGTGAAAGACCTATGGAAATCGAAAAAGGCCCGTTAAATCATAGTGCTCAAAGTAACTCTAATTTAGAATATGTTCATTCTGGTAGTCCGCAGATTTCTTTGATTTCATTGCCAGAGGGTACTACAGCCAGTGAAAACAAAACACATTCTGGAAGTAAATGTCATTTACCACCAGATACCTCGCTATCTGAAAAAACACACACTGAAAGCCCTTCTGATGGGAGCCCCGGCCACAACATACTGCTGACGAAAAACAATTCATCATTTTCTAGCCCATCAGCAAACACGGGAGAAGAACAGGCTGTAACAAAGGATACAGCTGCTTTACCTGGCATTTTACAGGAGAACTCTATCCAAAGTTCTAACCATCAGGACCAGAGTGTGCCGTTAGACTGTGCTGCAAGATCTGCAGTGAACATTTCAGATCTTGACAAATCAGAGATGCAGCTCGAAGTTGTTGATACCTCCAACAAAACTTACTCAAATGATCAGCATACGCTTGATAAGCCTTGTAAGAAAGATTTTAACCTCCCTTCAGGACTGTCAAACTCGGAGGGAACACAGGGTGAAATGCAGGAGCCTTCACCTTCTACAAAAGCCAATGTTGATAGTATGTATTTCTCTTCTGGTGGTGATGCATGTACAGAAATTTCTGTCGTATCCACCGAAAATAATCTTCCTACATCTGAAGTACACCCGTCTCCTCTCACAGAAACCGCATCCACAACAGACGAGTCCGGTACCGAGGCCAAAAGTGTAGGTGGTGTATCTTCTAGTAGTCAGCCAGTGGATGTTGATCCTTCTAATATAATGTCCCTCAAGATCATCATCAGTGACGATCCCTTTATTTCATCGGACACAGAGTTAAATAATGCTGTTTCCAGCATCACAGGAGAAAATTTGCCAACTATAATACTGTCTTCTCCAGCCAAATCCCCAACCAAAACTGCAGGCTTATCCAAATGTCTAACTTCAGAAGACACAGAAAAAAGTGTGGATTCAGCTTTGGCAGAGCAGAATCTTCTTGTGCTTAGACCTAAGGATCCTGTGGTCACCTCAGTTAACACTCAGAACGAAGACTGCACTGTTTTTTCAGTTGCAGGTACAACTAATCTTTCCAAGGAAGGGGGATTTATACAGTTGATGCCAGCAACGAGCACAGCTTTTGGGAATTCAAACAACCTTTATATAGCCACTTGTGTGACTGATCCAGCCACCTTGGGCACAGCTGCAACGCCATCAAATGTGGTTGTATTGCCTGGTAACTCCTTGCCGCTGGCCGCCCAGGCTCCAGCTGTACAACAGTTACGGACTCCTCCTCGGGCCAGCAACACATTTGCAGCAAACCAGGCTGTCTCCCCAAACTTCCCACAAGGTAATCTCGTTACCAGAAAATGACTGAAAATGTGGTGTTTATATAGTGGTGGTGGTGGGCTTTTATTTTTCGTAAGTGCTTTAAAAGTAAACAACTTTTAAACACCGTGCTGTCTCCCCCTTGAAAGTAGCCAGAAGTTTTGTGGTTTTTGAGTGTATTAGTTGCTACTAAAAAGGATATTAAAACTACGAAGAGTCATTGACCAGGCTGCTTTGAAAAAATATAGTCTCGTATTTCAGGAGCTTAAATATGTAATTTTAGCAGTGATAAATTTGGGAAGAGTATTTTGGCTTACAGTAGGAAAGATTCCATTGTTTTGGCTAAATAAAGCAGTTCTTTGTTTTTTTTTTAATAAACTTCCTGTTATAAATAGAGTGCTATGTGTCATAAGTATTCATATTTAGTACAGGTTACTGGCTAGATGTAGATAGTCTTTCCAAAATGACTTCCTTGTTTTGTTTTGTCTCATTTTCCAGAAACCTATTCTACACCAGAAATACATTTAGACAAATATAAAAGTATACCATTGTTTTTTTCCATTCTACAAAAATCTCTCCTGGTACAAGCATTTTTATTCTTACATCAATAAAAAATTGAAGTGCTCTTTAAAACATTAGACCTAACTATAAACCATCTGTAATCAACACATTTAGGTTTCTTTCCAAAACTAAAAGCTTGTTGCAGTCATCCTTCAATTTCTTTGTGTAGTCATTTTGTTGTGGTCTGAGGCCAGTGCAACAGTATGTGCAAGATCTTAGAGTGCTGGCCTTTTTTAGCAGTAGGACAACTTTATGCAGCTATTATTTTCTGGGTTTTTTCTTTATTTTTTTTTTTTTTTCTCCATAGAGAAATAGAAGTTTGCCCGTTCCTCTGCATATATTTTTCCTAGCAGTGCTCACATAACTGAAGAACTCTGTGGAATATATTTGTCTTTCACTTCTGAAATTTTCAGCTTCTCAATTAATGTGCTATAATAGTTTCCCTCTTTTATAATTCCTGTATGTCTGGCAGCCGGACGCTCTTACAACCTGTTAACATAACTGTTTTAAAGCAACTATTTTAATAATTTAAATAGGTAAATAGGAAACTGGCTTAAACATTCCAGATTAGTCTTATTGTGCTTTGCTTTATTTTTTAAAAAACGATTAATCTCAAACCCACCAATTAGCTGGAACCTTTGTGTACTACGTTTTAATGAGGCCTCCTGCCAGCTAGGAATATACATTAGATACCTACACACAGGTAACGCGAGCCTTTCTTAGCTTGCCGTGTGCTTCTAAGGGAAAGGGATTATGGGTGAACTGGAAGAAGAAAAAAATAAATAAATTCTGCTAATGACTTCTGAGCATGCTAATTGTAGAGAATAGGAAGCAAATGATTGTTTTTACTAAGCAGCAAAATCAGATATTTGGTGTTACTTTTACTGATTTTTATAAATCATTTTATAAATCACTTTAATTCAAAGTTCAAGCCTTAATGTAGATTTGTCTTCCGGATTTTCAACCATTTCTTAAAAACGAAAACAGACTTTAGTTAAGGAATTCAATATAAACTAAAAATACTCACCCTGTTTTCTAGTAGTGATGCACAGTAAAGATAGAGAAGTTTTTCTGAACAGCCACAGCTTTTCTTGCCACGGGTTTGACCATCCTTAATTGGAGGAAATCTTGTCTTGGTGCTTTTCTTTTCACTGAAGTGTTTTTTAGTTTCTGTCCAATTTTAACGCTTTGTTATTTTTTAGGTTCTGCCATTATAATCACATCTCCAGTGCAACCTGTTCTGCAAGGAATGGTGGGAATGATACCTCTCTCAGTGGTAGGACAAAATGGAAATGCATTCTCAGCACCTGCCCGCCAGGTAGCGCATCACAGATAAAGCTTTTCGAACTGAAATCTGAAGTGATACTAAGTCTTGTGGTAAATTGTGATGAACTATTTTGATTCTTCTCAGGTTCTACATATGCCTGTAGCTAATCCAGTGTGCAACAGAAGTGTCCCCAAACTTCCCATCCCTCCCAAATCACAAAAAATTCCTGGAGCAAGAAACAAGACTAATACAGGTACCTGCCTTGCATTCTTGAGAAGGGCCGAAGAAAAGCGAAGGTTCTAAAGAAAAGTCAGTTCTGAGTAAAAAAGTCTTAGAAATACCAATACCCCTCTGCCAGGTAACTGCTGGGATGGCTTTGAGAGAGGCCTGTACCTGCAGTTAGTGACTGTATTTTCTCAGTTTGTAAAGAAGAACTTGCAGCATATACAATAATTCCAGATTTGGGATGAGGCTTATTTCCAAAAATCTAATGTTTCAAGGCTCTAAAGCAGTTTTTAAAAGTTTACTTTTCTTTATATTTCTGATTATCTTTCATCTAGGTTAAAAGTCCAGTTTAGTGCTGCCATTGAAGCTAAGCCACATAGTATCAAGTTACTAGAAGAGTCAATAATTCTAAACATTTATTGAGACAAATATTTAATAGAAGTGTTGCAGATTTATATAAAAAATGCACTCTGCTGTTTCCTCTTTGCCATTTCAGGTATATGCTTCTGTATAGTCATATCATTGAGACCTTGCGTTTTTAAATAGTAAATTAAACAAGACTGGAGTTACATTCATTTGTCAGTGTTGGGAGGGAGTAAAGAAAAGTAATTGAAAATAGAAAATAAATTGAGTTATAAGGACAACTTGCACTTTAGTCTATCTTACCTTTTTAAAAAAGAGTAGGCTTGCACTTAAAAATGAAAACCGAATGAAGTTACAAATGAAGAAGAAAGCTAGGATTTTATAGTTAGTCTGCATTCTGTTTTGCTGCTGGGTATTTGGGAGTTCCCTGTGGTTATTCCCCTTCTACCTAGAAATCTCTGCTGCGCATTTTTCAGTCTGGCATAGTTGATTTTGTCTTGCCAGGCCTACATGTTATCTAAGTGTAGACCCCAAGTTTCTTGTTTATACTTAGTTGGCAACTTTTGCTAATCTATTAATCTGTAAATTTTAAAATTATGGAAAAAAAAAAAAAGGCAGTTTTATTGCTGGTATTTTCTTTATTGATCCTCTGTCAGGTGAAATGTCATTGTAGTAACTGTGAGATGATTTACTTGGAATGTTGTAGTTCATTAATACTTCATCTCTTGTTCCAGGAAAAGTGGTACCGGGTGTAGCTGAGCCTCTGAACCATACAATTTCTCGAACACAAAGGTCAGTAGCGCTAGGTATTCAAGCTTGCTTTCTTTTTCCTCCCATGAATTTCTTCGTACAGTATTGGTGGAGGAGAGAGCAGCATTTTTTAACAACGGCATGAGCAGTACCCCCCTTTATTTCCTTCTGTCTGTCTACTAGGAGTATGGATAGAGGGGTTTGCAAGGCCTGGTGCAGCCTGTGCTAGAATTTTGCTGTTACTGTTCCTGTGTTTATTTTGTGTGGCTTTGTTTTTGTTTTCTTCTGTCTCGGTTGTCAAATAAAAATTGTTCAAGTGGAGTCTAAGCTAGGAGAAATTGCCCGTTACATTTACTGGGAGATTTTAATGACTAAAACTTTTATTTTTTTCTTTTCAGATGAGTGGTACCCATGGTTTTGTAGTACAGCCTTATTGCCTTTACCACTCTATGGCTCAAATTCAGTATTGTTTGTTAGATTTGAGTTCTGTATCTATGTTTCAGCTGTGCAGATTAGAACACAGCTTGGTCATTTATAAAGGGAAAAGACAAAGAGAAGATGGTGAGGAGAACAACGGGCTGCCTTTATACTGATGAATATAACTTAAGTGCTCATTGGGATAGGTACAAGTTTTCTATTGGGCAAATAAGAGAGGAGAAAGCAAGGCTTCAGTAGGAACTCTCCTTATCATTAATGGACTTAAGAAACAAAAGGATGTTGGAATAAGTGAAAGAAGTTCAGTTTAAATATTAGGAGTGGAACATTCTCTTATTGTAAAATTAAAACACACTTTAAAATAAAGGTTACCCAGAGCTCAGTTAAAATGTTGGAGAAGTGGAGGAAAAGAGGAACAATGAAGTCAACTTATTAAAAAAATCAAACAGTTCCCAGGCTTAATTACATGCAGCATCCAAACCTCCTTGTTTCGTTTTGAACACGATACAAGTTTTACTTGATGCTCATAGTTCTTCTGCTGGAAGATACAGCAGATAACTTCCTTTTGACTTTTTTCCCCAGAGCTCAGTTCCATTTCCACTCAGTCATCTCTTGCCAGGCTGAAGAGTCCCTGTCTACCTAATTGTTCTCTGTACAGACTCTGTTTCCTATCTTTTTGTCATCCTTTTTGGCCTCCTCTGAGCTTTCTGCAGCTGTCATCCCTTACTCTTGGGCTTTGCATGTTGATAAAATACTTACATTTAGAGAATGGAGAGAGCTTTGAACAAGTGTTTGGAGAGGCAGGTGGGGACTTCCAGCCAGCTGAAATGAACTTGCCCCGTAAAAACAAGTGTGTTGCTGAAATCTTTTCATGTCGTTTTCAGGAGTGGAAATTCAGACAAGCTTATCACTGCAGAACTGGCAAGGAAAGTGGAGGAGAATTTACCTATTGCACCAGTAGAGAGCACAAGCTCAAATTCAAGACCAAGTGAAAGTCACAGGAGAGTGCTTTGCTTTGATAACATCCTACCTGCACCAGTAGGAAACACCCAAATTCAGACTACTAAGAGTTTATCCCAAAAAGAAAGAAGTGAAAATACTTTATTTGCTGTTGACTCTGCATCGTCCTCTGCTAAGGCACAGGTAACAAAGAGAGAGAAAGATAAAACGTTGCCTAGAATTCTCTGTAAGCCAGAAATTGGTAACAACAGAAACGCACCTGCAAAAGAGCCCCAGCCCGAGCGGAAGGTGGCAACTACAGGGCTTCCATTAGATCCCTTCCACAAGACCACAGCCAACAAAGAAAATGAATTACGAAGGGATACTGATGAAAAACAGAAGAACCAGGACACTGCCAAACTCTCAAATGGCCAACAAAGCGTTAACTTATGGAACGAGAAGACGGTTGCTTCGATGCAAGAGCTGAACAAAAAGCAAGGCTCGCTGTCGAATGGGAGCGGCAAATCTTCAGCGGCCGTTTCTTTGTCTTCAAAGGACCCAAAACAGCGGGAACCAGCTAAAGTTTCCAGCCAAGGCCTTTGCCTGTCAAGTCCGTTCACTAAACAATGTGTGGAAATGTTGCAAGACATCCAGTGGCATAGCCCAACGAGTAAAACTGTTGAAAATGGAGACTTGCCAGTACCCCGTACACCGTCTGGAGTTGGGGACAGGCATACGGATGATACTACGGATAGCGTCCGGACACCCACCTGTCGACGTTTCAACGAGGACAGCACGACCCCTCGGATAATGGTACCCCCTGCTACGCCAGACTTGCCTGCCTGCAGCCCCGCTAGCGAAACGGGTAGCGAAAATAGTGTCAGTATGGCCGCTCACACCCTGATGATACTGTCACGGGCGGCTATTGCAAGGACTAGCACTGCCACCCCCCTGAAGGACAACACTCAACAATTCAGGTCTTTAAGGAGCACCGTAAAGAAAAGGAAACTCGAGGACTTGAATGAGGGCGAGAGAAATTCTCGTTCTGCCAATAGAAAAGACCTTCAAAGCTCTCCAACACCATCAAAAAAGAAGAAAATAAAGGCAAGTATAGGTGTTTACTTTTTAATTTAAAATTCTAAATATATAAAAGACATCTATATATGTATTATTTATAACAGAATGGTTCAGAGGTGCTAGTCCAAATGCCCGACATCTTATTTATATTTGTCAGTTTTACTAACTTTGCCTCTTGAGCCTATTCTGAACTAACAGATTATTGAGTATGCTCTTCAGATCCACACAAGTAACTCCTACTGACTCTCTGCAGAGAAAATCAAATTATTTTTTTTAAAACATGAGTTTCTAAATTCTAGCTTCAGACTAAGTTTCTAGGTGAAACGTAGGGATTAGACCAAACTCAAACTAGGGCTTACAGAACTCAAGCGATTCTTGCATCCTCATTTGCCACCAGGACTGGGCATCTACATTTTGTGAATTTGCAGTCTGTAGTCTACAGCACCACGTCTTCGACTTGGGGGTTTAATGTCAAGTGGCAAAGGTGTGAGATGTGAAATGGACATTTTGTGCCCTGGGGAAACAGCTAAGTGCTTGTGCATCTCAGTGTCTGATTTCTGGGGAACTTCTGTGCCCTTATCTCAACAAGGTGTAGATGGAAGGGTGAGGAAGATTCTTCCATGTGCCCACATTCTTTGTATTTAACACAACTGTTCTTTTCCTCTCCTACAGAAAAAGAAGCTACCAAATTCTTTTCCGGCAGGAATGGACGTGGACAAGTTCTTGTTGTCTTTGCATTATGATGAGTGACAAAAAAAAGAAATTGAACTGTGACTGTCTAAAGCTAGGTGGTGTTATGCTAAGATTTTACGTGGGAAGAGAAGTTAGTTGTAAAGGGCGAGTTGCACTTTCAGTGCACTGAAGTTTCACTTTATAGCAAATTCATGCTGTTTCTGAAGCAGGTTGCTAAGTGTAAATATCATTGAGTTGGCATAAGTTTATTTTTGAAAAAGCACTTGCGTTAATTACAGAGCCATTTAATTTGCAAGACTGTAAATTTTGTATAAATGTAAGAAAAGTTGTCTGTTTCCTGTTACACCACGTTGTCTGTGTTCTGCTGCATTCTCTACTTACTCATCTGAACCGCTTAGCCAGTTTGTGACAAGGTGGTGAATCTGAAGGTGGGTATTTGTAGTTCACCGTCCTAAGACACGGGCAGCTAATTTGGCCATTTCACATTGTCTTGTTGAATTCAAAAGGGACTTAATCATCAGCTGGTACTAACGCTCTCTTCTCTCATAACCGTCAAAACCTATGTTGCAAGGCGTTGAACGGGTTAACAAAAATACCAGTAACTAAACATGAGGCCAGTAAAACCTCCAAAAATATTTCTCATTTAATGAAGCTTTTCCCCAAGCAATCGTTCAAGTAAGAACTTGAATTTGGATAAGCCTCAACCGTTGACAGCATTTGCTGCATCAGATGTTGTTGGAATGCAAAAGCTGTTTTCAAACAGTGTACTTTGTTGTGGGCTAACCCCGGTGTTCATCCCCCTGATACGAGTACTTCAACTGTCGCAATAGCCAGGCAAGAATTTCGGAATGTTCTGCTGTAAAAGTCAATTCTTTTAACTGTCATTTGTACTGTTGAAAAAATGTTTTATAAGTATCACTTGTGCTTTAAGCTGGACATGGAAAAATTTGCATTTAATCTTTCTATTTGATGTCAAATTAGTCCTAACTGTTACACAAAGGCTCTTCAAAACAGGCACCGGGCAAGGTCAGCCTACATTTTAGTATTAATTAGCATGGGTGAAAACTGCCATACTAAGCCTTGCTCCAATACTGCAGACTTTTCTCTACTGGTATTTCCTGCTTTGCTCTCAAATTGTTGAGGTCTTAAAAAAAAAATAAAAATGCAGGTTTTCTTCTAAGAGATCTGTACAGCAACAGGGCAATGTTTCAGATAGTATACAAGGATTCCTAAGGAACCAATATTATGCAGTAGATGTTTATATTAAACCCATCCAATAACTAAATACTGCATAGTATTTACAGCTTGAATAAATATTTTTGTTGTAATAAAATGTTTTGTGTCTTGCTTAATATTTTGTAAGTCCACTAAGCAGCTTTGCAGATATTGTATAGAAAAGTCATTTTTTAAGACAAAGAGTTCAGTATTAAACACTACGTTCTAATAGCAGCACTTGTCAGAGTGGTGGAAACAATTGTCTCTTTGCTACATGGTGGTGTTTTATGCTTAATAGTATTCTGACGGTGGATATATGATATTTTTAAATAGATTTGTTTGAGATAGATAGAATGTAGCTCTTTATGGTGGATATTGGGTGTCCCATAAGCCTTTCCTTTTCAGTTCAGATGTGAATGATCAGTTCACTTACAATTTCAAAGGAATGAACATCTTCAGTTCCAAGCTGCAAGTAATTTTTTGAAGAACAGGTGTCAGAGCGTGACTGAAGGTTAACTTTTTTAGTATGTAGCATTTAAACCCCACTAATCATTTGCTACTTCTACAAGTATGTTCCCTCCCAAAAAGACCAGATCCCACTCCATCCCAGTCAAAGTACATTTTCCTCCATAAAGTAGGGGGAATATATAAGGACAACTGGTGAGTAAAGATGACTTCCCATTGAAACTGATGTCAAAATAAGAAAGCAGTTGTCCTAAGTCCCAGCTAAGAAACTTCAAAGTGTTTGATGTTTATCCTTTGTGAAAAGGGTGACGGGGCTTTATATTGGTGAAATACTCAATTTTTGCTCTCAGGAAAAAAAACCTACAGAAGAAACTGCATAAACTTCTCACTGAAATCTTGGAACAAGATTCATTCCAGGAAAGCATTTGCCTTTCTCCCCTTCCTTGCAGTAAGAACGCTTAACCCTGGCACAGAGCCAGGGCTGGGGCAGCTCCTAGTGAAGAAGCACTACCAGCAGCTCTTCTCCTTCACTCCTGAACCTGCTTCATCTTAAAAGTACCCTGACACAACTGCCCCTCTGAGGTTTAAGCTAACAAAAAAAAGAGCATTTGGAGACCGTATTAGTATGTGCACGTGTAAGTTACACCACTATCTCTACGAGTTTGCTTACTCACCCCAACTTAGGGTGAGTGCATGATAGAAAGGTAGAAAACCAACCTTTGAATAAAATGATCATGAAAATCACTTAGTAGTTAGGAAAATTAAGCAAAAAGAACTAAGAAAGTAGCTGCTTTCAGTAGCAGCACTATGTGGGTTACCAAGACAATTCATTTTCTGGGGCATTTGAGAAACCGTATGTCAGTGACAGAGGAGCCGCAGTTAACAAATATTCTTTATTGTCAGGTCTCAAGACAACATCATAATACGAAATTTTTCACTTGTACTGTATATAAAAACTTCCACCGAGTCAAAGGAGTAAAAGCCTAGTTGTCTGTAGCAATAATCAGTAATGGTTTATGAAATTTTAGAATAGCCGTTAAAGAATTCATCTGCTTATTGATAAATAAGATGTAACAGGTACCACTCATCATCTTGATCAGAGAGCGTTCGAGGCTTTCTTTCCAATGCTGTTGGGGTCTACAACTTCTCTATCAGGATTGCAGAAGCACCACCTCCTCCATTGCAAATTCCTGCAAGACCGTACTGTCCTTGCTTCAACGCATGGACCATGTGAACAACAATTCTTGCACCAGACATTCTAAATAAAGGGAAAATAAAATAATATATAGCTCAGTTTGAAGGAAATCCTCCACAGGATAACTGGCTCAGAACATAGTACTGATTCACTGGAGGGGGAAGACAAACCAACACACCAACAAAGAGATGAAACAAACCCTTTCATCTACATTTAGATGTAATACAAGTTGTTCTTCTCTAGGTACAACACTAATTCCTCTACATACACAAACAAAGCTTCCACATTTATCGAAAGTTTCTTCTGGAAAATGAAAATTGTCTCTAAGTCCGTTTGTGTATTATGAAGTATTTCTACATGTATCAAAGCTCTTTGAAAGAAGGTAACAAATCTACCACAAAAACCAAATCAATAATAACGATTTATTTCAAAGTTTATTTGCTTACAGCTTGATACACTGCAGTAGGCTACTTTGATCCACCTAATGTGCAAAATCATTTAAATTCTGTGAGCCTGTCAAAATTAACTTTTTTTTTCTGTCTTAAAAGTCAGACTCTCTTATCAGAAGCAGCTGACACTGCAAAGGAGATGTCAACATGTCTTGCAGGATTATGCCCTGATGAGAGCTTTTTATGTACTGTGAAGTACTCCAAGCTTGTTCCTGATGTACAACCTGGTTACTTCACTTCTGCATTTACTCAGAGGTTTTGAAATGTGTTTTTCCTCATAGGCCTGGACCATGCAGCATGATCACCCTTAGGGAGGGTTAATGAGTAAGTTAGAGCAGTTGAGGAGCACAGCAGGTGATCTGACTCTAACCAGACAAGGGAACTTCAAACAAAAGACCCACCACCATCCCCCAGACTATTCCTGTCTGCTGCATTAGGTGCTTGGAGACTTCTGGATTCACTGCCAAAAATGCTTTGATAAGACCTGGAATTTCACTTTGCTCACGTGAAAAAAATAAGAGTCCCTGTACCATATCCTTCACTATTTTCTTAAGTGTACCTGTATATTTTAGTAGCTTAACTACTTGGTTAATTATTGTTTATTCTGTAATGTTAATATGATTTGGTTTTAATACTTCACAAATCCATACAGCTACAGTAGCAAGCAAGCTCTTTATAAAAACAGGTGATAACTAATTGTGAAAAGAAAAATGGGATCGTGCTCTTTTCAAGATACCCTGAAATTTAACACCTGCATTAAGTCCCTGTGTACTTCATAACAAATTTCTTTTATCCTTCCTTATTTGCATTAAATTTGAGAATAAAGGTAAATGTGTTAGCAGTGTGTCTAGAAAACAATGCCTCTGTAGAGAGCAGAAGCAGTGCTTACTTTACTTACCCTATTGGATGTCCAAGAGAGACAGCACCTCCATTAATATTTACTTTTTGTGGGTCAATATCCAGCATTTTAATATTGGCCAGCACCACAACACTGAATGCTTCATTGATTTCCCACATTGCAATATCTTCTTTCTTCAGGCCTGTCTCACTTAGAATCTAGAAACAATAATAAAAAATAATTACTACTGTGAAAAAAGAAAAAAAATCAGGAAGCTAATTCTAGAAATAATTAGCTCTGTTTTGAAGTGGCACATGGTCTGATTCAAGCTCGCACGGGGAAAAAGCAAAATTGAGGTACTGAAGCGCAAACTTCAGTTTTCACAAAAGAACTGGAGAGTACCCTGTGCCAAGAATACACATTTAATACTAAGACCACTGCCACAGTAAGTGCATTTAAACTGATGCCTCACGCCACATGCTTGTCTTCAGTTCCTTTTCAAACTAGTCTATACTTCTATAACCATATTTATTTTCCCTCTTAGCCATCCTAGATGCAAAGGCTTAAAAGTATAAGCAAGCTTGAAGTTGGCGAAATCAGTATGAAACAGTGCTCTCTTTCAAAACAGGTGTGAGAAATTTGTTACTCTGAAAGCCTGCATTCTAGTCCTGACCCCCTGAAAAATGTGTTTTTTCTCTTTATCATGTAATTCTAATCTTGATCCTAATTACAGGAAGATCCACAGAGGGATGAACCAACAATCCAGTGCTAAGGAAATCTGCTGTCTTACAAAAACCGCTCCGTTTTATTCCTACCTTGGGAACAGCATGTGCAGGTGCAATTGGGAAGTCAATGGGATCAACAGCAGCATCTGCAAAAGCTGTAAAAAACAGAAAAACTCTGTAAGGCCGTTTGTTTTTATCATACATGGTTTTTATTTGCACAAGCAGCAAACTCAGCCAAGATAGACAGAACAATTCTGAATATAATGGTCCGGGAAATAGATATGTCTAGAAGTTCAGTGCCTCAAGCGAGCCACATAATAACATTTTCATATTGTTAACAATATTCCATACAGAAAACCATTTATGATCAAAAGCCTGCTGGTACAATACTTGAAATTTCAAGCACTGTACTCAGGAGATGCAGCCACAATGTCTAAGGGCTCAGCTTTTTTGTCACACGAACATCAGATAACCAGCCAAACAGGACTCCCAGTCTGCGAGCATTCTATGGGAGTATTTTCCAGGGCTGTACTCAAAAGATAAGCAATATCTTGCCTACTATCCGTGCCAATGGTTTGACTTTCAGCCTCTTGGCTGCCTCTGTAGTCATCAGCACCAAGGCAGCTGCTCCGTCATTCAGAGTGCTGGCGTTGGCAGCTGTCACTGTTCCTAGAAAAGGTAAAGCGTTGGTTAAACAGAGGGAATGTGTGACACACCTCATGTATATACTGCTCCTGATTTTTTTCTTCTACCTTAGGCCCCTGAACATAAGGTCTCAACAATACGGCGATACCTGTTGCACTGAATTAACTAAAAATGAGCTGTGTTTTTTTTTTTTTAAAATCAGTTTTATTAAACAAGTACAATCCTATGTATTTGTATATTTATCCACGTGGCGGTTTAGGTCACTCCTCCCATGTCAGCTGCACCGCTGCCATTAGCACAGCATTCCAGCTCAAAAAAGGTTGTGAATGAGTGGCAACTTTGATTTAGCCGGAAAGATTTATCAGTGACAGATTCAGGGAAGTAACAGACGATGAAGTAAAGGCACTCCCCAGCTCTCACAGAAATAAGAGCTTGTACTTGCCGGAAACCAAGGCAATGGCCAAACTGAAACCAATCTGTTTCAGTCTTTTTCAAATAAAAATGACCAAAACAGTGTTTTTCACTGGTTTAAGGTTCTTGGTCCATCTTAATTCAAGCCAGGTCATGCTGTTGTGATGCATGTTTCTTTATCTTAGCAGGCATTTAAAAGCAGACTGCTGCTGGGCATTCAAGCTCTTGTGAACAGTACTCTGCACTGTAACAAAGAATCCTTGCGCTTGGTAGAAAATTAAGCAGTTAATTTAACAATATTTACCATTTTCTTTTTGGAAAACGGCTTTCAGCTTTGGAACTTTACTAAAATCAACACGTTTGTATTCTTCGTCTTCATTCACTTCTGTATCTGGCTTTCCTGAAATACAGATTTGGTTTAGTATTTTAGAGAACAGTCTGTTCTTAAGACATTCTAAGACAGTACTTTGATTAAATGCTGCTTTAAACAACATATTTCAGTTAAAAAACCAAACATGTCAAAGAAACATGCTTAAAAAAACTGGGAAAAAAAAGTAAATTATTCCATAATCCAATTTATTGACAGCAAATCCATTTATACTTCTTATTGGCTAAATGAAAGGGACAAAGAACGTATTTTTAGGGTAATTAACATGGAAATTAAACCACCGATGTCCTCAAGCCATACTAGCTAAATTTGATAGCTAGTCTTCCACTTACATAAAGAAAAAAGAAGATGTGGTATGTTACATTAAAGAAAAATGTAAAAAGAAACCAGATCACAGATCATTGACTGCTGTTCACCAGAAAGTGCACAACAGAAAATTCTTAGCTAATCTAAAATTAGCGGTCCCAAAATCTGCATGTTTAAACAACACAGTCTGCACGGAACACAGGCAAGTCTTACAGCTTTCAGTGAGAAACATAATTCATTTTATCACACCTTTCCATAATACCTTTTTTTGAAATAGTGACAGGAACTATTTCACTTTTCAGTATTCCTGAATCCCAGGCTTTTTTGCTCTTCGTGTAAGAGCCTATGGCATAAGTGTCTTGTTCCTCTCGTGAAATAGTGAACTTCTTCGCGGTATTCTCGGCACAGTTGCCCTTGGAGAAAACCAGGCACAATAGGTTTAGTATTTCTGATGATGTGAAGTAGAAATGTAACTGAGAATACTCAACTGGATTTCCAGAATTGAACGTGACTAATATTTGATGTCCATTTCTAATTTACACTGTCATGATCAAACAGTAACTTCCGTTCTTGGAATATCATAGAATCGGTCAGTGTTGGGAGGGACCTTGAGGATCATCAAGATCATCAAGATCAAGTTCCAACCCCCCTGCCATGGGCAGGGACACCTCCCACTAGAGCAGGTTGTTCAGAGCCCCATCCAACCTGGCCTTAAAAACTTCCAGGGATGAGGCTTCCACCAGCTCTCTGGGCAACCTGTTCCAGTGTCTCACCACCCTCATGGGGAAGAACGTCTTCCTAATGTCCAATCTAAATCTACTCTCCTCTAGTTTGAATCCATTCCCCCTTGCCCTATCACTACCCGACATCCTAAAAAGTCCCTCACCAGCTTTCTTGTAGATTTATGAAATGTTTTCTGGAACGAGATTATTAAAGACATGAAGGAACTTTTCTTAAACAGCTTTTTTTTAAGTTAAAAAACTGCATGCAAAAGTAAGTTTTAAAGTGCTGAGGGCTGACATGTTCAGAGGTTGAAGATCATTGTTCAGCCACAGAACATTATGTTGACATCACTTTACTCCAGTTTTCATGCCATTATTAGGTTGCCTCTTCCATAGGTTACAAGAAGAGGTCAACACATGGGGCTTACTTAGCTTTCAGGATCTGGTACTCTAAAAACTGTACAAATAGAAGTATGTATACCTTCCATCTAGTAAGTAAGTGGAATGAAATAATAAGTATAATGAAACAATCAAATCATTTCATGAATAGATCATAATCATAACACCATAATCCATTACCAACACTGTCTAAATACCTGGTGACAAAAAAAAAAAAAAGATACTCATTTAGTCAACCTCAAAAGATTTGCTCCTAAACAGGTTTTGTTCCACCTCTCATTTCTGTAGAAATCTCGGTAAATCAACACAAAACCCTTTAGTACTGTGTTCCTCTAGTTCTTCAAACAAGCAAGTTCACTTCTATGCAGTTAAAGAATTTAAAGTCTTCACAGCATCAGCAACTTAGTCTGTTGCCAAAACATAGACAGGAGTAAGTTCCTAAAGCCATCAGAGGGGCCTTCCTATATATTCTCACACCGACTGTTAGGTTTTTCCAACAACCTACAGCTGCTATAGTAAAGACAAAAGGTTCTGAAATACTGTCTCAACCTATTAAAATTTTGTGTATTGTAACCAAATCCTAGATTTTTTTCCCCCACATACAGGAACTAGCAAAGCCACTCTTTACATTCCCATAAAAATCCTCAAAATCCATTTTAACTGATGTGGGAGTAGATTTCAACCAACAGCTTAAGCAGAGTGCGTTGTACGGCAAAAAGAATAAATTACACACAGAAGCTGTCAGGTCTGTATCATACAGATGACAGTAGAATATTCTTCATGTCATGTTTTCCCGTACAGCAAGAACACTGATCAATCAATAATGCCCTACAGTTGTGAATTACCATAGGCAAAGGTCAGAAATAGTTGTAAACTGACAGCAGTCCTTCTCTTTTCAAATTGTTCTTCCCTGATGCTTGTTCTTCACTATCCCCATATCGGTTGTTTTCCAAACCCATCCTAAGTTTGCAGTCGATTGTCCAATTTAAGTTACTGTGCTGATGAGTAAGCCTGTCAGCTGATTCAGACCTTCCAAAAGAAGATGAGACATGTACCTTGGGGGAGGGGAAAATAAACACGAGAGCCTGCAGAACCGTACAGTGCAGGTACCCTCAAAGACACCAAGTAACTTGGATTGCTCACTCCCACAGATAAGAGTAACAGCAATCTACCAGGAGGAGAAATATTTGCTCTAGGCTATAGAGACAGGTAAATATTAAAACACAATTTGCTGTTGATTTGGTCTTCTGTCTAGCCCCTCCATTACCATTACCACAAGAAGCCTGGAAATGGAAGACTTTCTCCTCTGTTAACATCCTCCTCTGTTAACGTTACTCCTCATTTCTGGGTTTGCTAGATGAAGCAGTTTCATAATAATTACAAGCAAGCTCTTCAAAGTCACAGCAGATCTATGGTTGATACATTAGGACTTCAGTGAAGGAATATTTACCATATGGATATGGTTATAAGCATCTGTCAGCCCATCTTTCACGATCAGGTCTTCCAGCTTTACACCTCCATAAGGTGTGGATCCTCTGCTCATTGTATAGGGAACGTTAGACATGCTCTCCATTCCACCAGCAACCATTACATCCTGCTCAAAGGAAACAAGTTAAAATTATTAATAATGCAGTGTGTTCTTGATGACTTCTTGTGGGAACAAGTATCAGCAAAAGCTTAAGCACAGATGCTTTATATTTCTGAGAAGTCTTTAGAGAACGAGGAAAAAGTCTTTATGCTTTTCAAAAAGCAAATAGCAGGAACAGCTGAAGACAGAACAACTCTGACAGAACAACTGGACTTTTGTCTTGTGTGCAATTTTAGAAAGCTGCAAGAGCCATGTCAGTCCCTTGCACTTTCATGACAAAGGCTTCTGAGGTCAAATTATACATTTTATTTTAAACAGTTTCTTTTTCTGTACATCTCTCATTTTTGTTCTTCATTCACAGTTCCATATCCCTACGGAACAGAATCTAAGAGACCAGTAAGAAGAGACAAAGATTTACAAGTACCTACAGTTTTACATAATATTGTTCCATCTTACTGTGCAAAAGAGAGATGACTTATAATGGAGGTTTATTAACTGACAACGCCAGGAAAAAAAAAGGTGCTGGTGATTACCGAATTTGAATTAAGCTGAATCATTATGGACATTTATAAATCGGTGTACTTTCCAAGGTGAAACAAAGCAAACAATTAGAAAACTTACAACCAGCAAAGCTATAAGGACCTTTAAGTATACCTACTGTTCATCAGGCTATACCCCCAAATTCCCTAGGATGCAAAGAATAGACAAATAGACACAGTTGTGTTTTATGGCATATCTGAAGTATAGATAAATATAAGGAAAATCCACACACAACAGTGTGAATCTTAGAGAGTTCAATACTGCTGGTAATGTAAACTCAAAAAGATTTTGCATGAAAAGAGCAGTAAGAAAAAGATGAAAGCTTTTTTGGTTTCTTTACATTAAGACTCAGAGAAATAATGGTTTGGTTCAGAATAGATGATAAACTAGATCCAGGAACATTGACATGAAGTAACAAAGAAAGGAAAGATGGCTGGAGATAAACTGGAAAGACAGCTAAATTGGAAAGACAGCTGAGATACGGAAGCAGCAATAAATCAGAAGAACAAGGGCCCTGGCATTTCAATTCCATAAAGTGAAAGACTTGGAGACAGAGTTAACACAACTGTTTATATGATGATGTTCACTGACTCAAGCCACTGGGAACCATCACTGACTTTCATACCACAGATACCTCACAGTCTGGAGCCAGGAAAACCAAACAAATACCAAACCTCCCTGTTATTTATAGCTCTAAGAGACTAATCACTGGCCGAGTCTCTGCTTTCGCTGAGACCGGCAGCACAGCGCCTGAGATTAGCTCAGCTGAAAACTCCAGTTCTCTTCAGAGCTCGTGCCCTGCATCTGTCAAACCAACCAAATGCACAACCACTCTCACAAAGTCATTGGATGTAAGTTACTAACTCCAAATGTAGCTGTTTACTCAGACATGCCGGGCCTGGTTCAAAGTCCAGTGACAAGACTTCCACCGACTTCAGCAGGACACTGGACAAAGTGCTGCTCTCTACAGAGCAAGGCCAAAGCAGTAAGTAGTTGCTTAACTCAGCTATACTGTTATTTTCACATGAGGGACAACAACAACAACAACAACGTATTTTATTTGTTTGGTATTTTTCAGAACAAAAGCAAAAGAAGAGTAAATACATTTCTTACTTATGAGCCACTTACTTAACACTGTAAACCAAAAGTATCTATTGAACTGACAATATTTCCACGTCAGAGAAGGGGAGATGTTGCCAAAACGCTTTTGGGTATGGAATTTTAAAAAAATCTAAACGTCCGTCTTCACATTCACACTTGTCCCACATTCTTTGCTGCTTGGCATTTAACAGCTTGTTGAGGATGGTGTATTCCTCAGTCCTTCCATTAAGTGATACTATTTTTCCCCATAATATAGTGTCATAGAACATAGTTGACAGATGAGCAATTCCTCTTCATCTCATCAATGAAAACACTTATTCAGCAACAATAGATTCCACTTCTAAAATAATAAAACAAAGCCTGAAATATCCTTAATGTACTTGGAAACAGCACTGCCTTCATACATACATTTAATTCATGTAAATGTTATAAATGTCTGAAAGTCAAGATTAAATGTGTTTCAGCAAAAACTAAGTCTATAGAAGTTTCTTTTCAAAATTTTTCAAACCACAAAGCTTGAAAATTCCTATACTTATTTGGGGGGCATTGGGAGCGGAGGTAGGGTAGGGAAAGAGCAGTAGGGACAGGATGGAAATACTCGCCTCAAAAAAATCCACGTTATTTGCTTAGCTCTAAAAACACATCTGAAAATTGCCAAACTCTAGTACTTTTTTTTTTTTTTTTCTGTTTTAAACCAAAGCACACTTAAATGACTATAAAATTAAGGTTGCATAAACAAAATGAAATCTTGCTCATTCACTTTATTATCCCAGGCCAAAACACAGTCCCAAATAAAAGAGTAGGACATGATCTATACCATCAGTTGTGTGTTTTTTCCTTAAACGAGCACTACAATTCACATACCTGACTCCCACACATCAGGCTTTGTGCTGCCATCATGATTGATTTCATTCCTGAAGCGCAGACTTTATTGACGGTTGTAGTAGGAGTGCGGATTGGGAGACCTGAGTCAAAGAAGTTGTACAAACAACTGTATTATGCCAAGGGCAGACTAATACTTTTCTGCTTTTTTTCAGCAATATTTCATGTGAGATCAAGCTCAGGGTGTCCAGCGGGCGCTATTTAACCTGCCAGGGCAATTGATCTACCCTCATGCCTAGTTACTTCTTGTTTCTCCCCTTTCAATAACAGACCTGTGCTAAGAGAGAAAGCAAGTGAAGAATTAGACAGACAGATCAGAGAAGGGATTCCAGAACTATTCCTCCTCCTGACACTCTGTGGGATAACGGCCTGGCTTGAGATACAAAGTTCCTGTTGCTAAATTCTACAGCTCATTTACGCCTTTTTGGTCTCGAATGCTTCTTAGAGGCAGGGATCGGGGTGTGTCACCTTAAGAATAGATTAGAAACTCAATCCAGGAACAGTGACATGAAGTAATGAACAAAAGAAAGAAGGCTGGAGACAAACTGGAAAGGCAGATAAATTGGAAAGGCAGTTGAGATACGGAAGCAACAATAGATCAGACGAACAAGAGGTAAGAGTCCCTGCCTCTAACTGGCAATGAGACAGAGCCCAGAAGCACAAGGACTCCAAACAGGAGCAGTACTCAAGACCAAAAGTGCTAGCAGGTGTCAGCGTCACTCACATGGTTACTACTGAGTTATCATTGTTATGGGAGGTTCACTGCAATAACGTCAGGCTCTGCTGTGAGCAGCTTGGCTCAAGACCACCACTGCTTCTACCCTAGCCTTGCTCTCTGGTATTAGGGCTCTGCTACCAGTTCATCACCACCATATGAACAGTGAGATGGGGAGACAAGCCAGGGGGAAGAAGAGAGTCATATGCACCCCTCTGCCTCACACGGAAGCTGTTCCTTCTCTTTTAAAAAAGTACAGGGACAGAGCCAAGAAAGTATCCAGTTCTTCCCTGATCCATAGACTTTCCTAGAGACACACTAAGGTATGGAATCCCATCCCCACAGAGCTAAGAAGAAAATAACTCCTGCATGCCAGCAACAGCTCCAGACTGTGTGGGAAGATGAGTGTAATGACACACTCTTACCTGCAGTTCAAGGAAACTCACTGAGCCCTTACACAGTCAGGTTGGAGAATAATGATAACACTGAAGGAAAAAAAGTCTGTTTCATGAAAGATTCAAAAGATCAACATCCATCATTAGTGGAAAGTGCTCTGGAAGTAGCAGCCTTCTTTCCAATACTGTCTTCTCCGGGTTCTGCAAACACCATGGGCATTAACATCTGTGTGCATTGGAAAATTGATTCCTGAGGAATTAGGCCCACTTAGGTGAGTACAACATACAACCTTCACCCACCACAGGGACAAAAAAGCATACACAGGCTGTCCTGACAAACGGCTGGGCACCACTCCGCTTTAACTCATGGCTCAATAAAACTTTTTATGTAGGCTGTGTAGATTAACACCGGTATCAAGAAAATGAATACCTGCACCCAAGACGGCTTGTCTTGCTGGAGCTTGTCCCTGTCCAGCCTGCAAGACATTACCCATATATGCTTCTTTCACTTCTTCTGCAGGAATACCTATAAAACAAAATTGTTTCAATTCAGGATTCTTTGTACGGAAGATGTAACTCCCTTTTACGAACCTTCCCATTGAAGTTTTGGAGCAAAGTGGTGCCATGTGCAACCTGTGTGCTCGCAGCACACAGGCCCCTGTTGGGTGCATCCCAGACCTTTACCCTTATTATTCATAGAACATGGTGAACTGGAGACCCCCACAGAAAAGAATGTCCTTGTTGCTCTGCAGAACAAGCTACAGTTAACTAACTAAATCAAGCATTTCCAAGTCTCACTAGTTCACCTGAGAAGTTCAATTTTCATGGATGGTTAAATGCACAAAATTTTCCACCTGCCACGGTTATGTCTAAAGAAACACTTTTGTTTAACAGGGGTAAGCCAAGGCCACAGTTCCCACGAGACAGAAGAGGCCTGCTCTCTCACTGCATCTCCTGCAACAGCCCTAGTGTTCATACTCCTCTAATACGCCGTTTCAAGAAGCCAAATTTTTAGAAAATTAACCCTCCTCTCTCCCCAAAAGACTTTTTTTTGCCGATTTGAATCCATCAATAGACTTACAAAGGTGTCCCACATAAAAAGTGGGCAGGAAAAGGAAGGGCTAGTGGTTTTAGCAACAAGTAGCCTTTTCATCAGCTTCGGCGTGCCATAAAACCCCATCCCAGAAAAACTACTTGCATGTTCAATCAGATCTGGATTAGCACAGGTATCTCCCTACGTAATATTCTGCTCCTAGAAGCAGCACTTAATTCAGATTGAAACAAAGCTCAACAGGCAACTCTACTTAAAATACTATTTGTGGATAAAGATTTTAAGACTGCCCCAGCAGCAAAAAGTATAGGATCTCTTGTTTACCAAGCAACTTATATACAGATTGATACTGTTCTGAGCCACCTGAGGTTTTCCTTGTCACAGGAAAAAATTATTCATATATATACCTGCTCTGTCAATTGCTCCCTTAATTGCAATGGAACCAAGTTTAGTGGCTGGCAACGATGAAAGAGATCCTTGGAAAGATCCAATCGGTGTTCTTACAGCACTTGCTATCACCACCTCCTAAGAGGAGAAGCACCAAGTAAGAGTCAGTGTCTCTCACACATACACCAGTATTTTTTAAATTTATCCACCTTTTCATTCATGTCATAGTTTGCCCTTTATCCTGCAAGCATTTCAAGGTACTAAAATAATCTCTCTTAAAGCATACAGCATGGGAAATAAACATAAGGAATTCAGAGATCTGTGTGCAGTTACAGGCCTACAATCTTGTTTGGATCATGGAGCCATGGTAGGGTGGCTCCCATGGCAGGAGGGCTGCCATGGAGGGATACAGGCTCTTTAGAGAGGACAGCTCAAGGAGACTTGGGGCAGGGTTGCTCTTTATGTGAGAGAACAGCTGGAGTGCATTGAGCTCAGCCTTGAAATGGATGATGCTTGAAAGTGTCCCAAAGCCCTGGAGGGACGAGTTGAAGAAAGCTGGTTAATATTTGAGGATTACCACCTCCAAACACAAGAGCAGTCCATTCAAGCAAGCAGGTAGTCACATAAAAATGCCATGAGGTCTGCATGGATGACCAAGAATTCATATACAAAAAGAAGGCACACACAAGGTGGAAGCACGGACAGGGAAAGTGAGAGACACCATCTGAGTATGCTGGGACGAAGATAAAGCCCAAACAGAGTTGAATCTAGCAAGGGATGTCAAAGGCAACAAGAAGGGCTTTTATAAACACCTAGGAGGCAAAAGGAACTTTAGGGAAAATGTGGGCCTGCTGCTGGATGGGGCAGAGAACCTGGCAACACAGGACATGGAAAAAGCTGAGGTACTGAATGCCTTCTTCATCTTACTCTTCACTAGTAAGGCTGCTCTTCAGGAATTCCAGGCCCCAGAGACCGGGGGAAGGCTGAAACAAGGAACTTGTACCCTTGGTGGAACAAGATCAGCTCAGGGAATACTTAAGCAAACTGGACATATATAAATATACTGGACATACGAAAACATAAGGGTGTGTGGTGACAGGACAAGGGCCAATGGTTTTAAACTAGAGCAGGGTAGATTTAGATTAGACAGTAGGAAGAAGTTCTCTACTATAAGGATAGTGAGACACTGGAACAGGTTGCCCAGAGAAGTTATGGATGCCTCATCCCTGGAAGTATTTAAGACCAAAGCCTCATCCAGCCTGAGCAATCTGGTCTAGTGGGAGGTGTCCCTGCCCATGGCAGGGGGGTCGCAACTAAATGATCTTTAAGGACCCTTCCAACTCAAGCCATTCCATGATTCCGCTCTATGTCTAGTAGCCCCTCAAAAGAGATTTACTCTTATTTTGGCTCTCAGCTTTAGTGTGACATCAACATATCTACTTCCCAACCCTGTGAGAGAGGAGCACAAGGACGTGGCATCAAAAAGATGCCCTTTTCAGACCTCCAGGCTGCTAAGAAGCAGCAATGAATAACTCTAACTGTTCTGATTCCAGTGGTGAGACACAAAACTTTACAGGGTCTCACCACAGGTTCTTTACTTAGAGAAACAAGCAAATGAAGAAAACACTAGAAAAAAAAAACTAAAACAGAAAAAGCCAAATTACACTTGTTTAAAACCAAGAAGGTCTGTTTCTGTAACCC
>VWZK01003967.1:2044-14057 GCA_013396935.1 Baryphthengus martii | reverse complement strand
GTCTCTTTAGCTTGGAGGAGACTGAGGGGTGACCTCATTAATGTCTATAAATATGTAAAGGGCAAGTGTCAGGAGAATGGAGCCAGACTCTTCTCAGTGATGCCCAATGGTAGGACAAGGGGCAATGGGTGCAAAATGGACCATAGGAGGTTCCAGGTAAACATAAGGAAAAACTTTCACAGTGAGGGTGATGGAGCACTGGAACGGGCTGCCCAGAATGGTTATGGAGTCTTCTTCTCTGGAGACATTCAAAACCTGCCTGGACGTGTTCCTGTGTGACCAATTCTAGGTTCCTTCACTGGCAGGGGTGTTGGACTAGATGATCTTTCGAGGTCCCCTCCAACCCCTAACATTCTGTGACTCTCTGATTCTGTGATTGGATGCAGAGGGAATACAGAGTGACTAAGGATGTGGAAAAGGCTGAAGTACTTAATGCCGACTTTGCCCCAGATTTTAATAGCAGGACCAGTCGTTTGCCGGGTAGCCAGGCCTTCAAGCTGGAAGATAGGGATGGGGAATAGAAGGAGGCCTCCATAATCCAGGAGGAAATGGTCAGCGAGCTGCTGCACCACCTAGACATACACAAGTCTATGGGGCAAGATGGGTCACCCCTAAGAGTGCTGAAGGAGTTGGCAGATGTGCTCACCAAGCCACTCATGATTTACTGGCAGTCCTGGCTAACGACAAAGGTCCCAATGGACTAGAGGTTAGGAAATGGGACGCCCATCTACAAGAAGGGCTGTAAGGAGGGAGCTACAGACCTGTCAGTCTGACCTCGGGGCCAGGGAAGGTCACGGAACAAACCCTCTTGAGTGCCATAACACACCATTTACAGGACAACCAGATGATCGGGGCAGTCAGCACAAGTTCACGAAGGGCAGGTCCTGCTTAACAAACCTCATCTCCTTCTATGACAAGGTGACCTGTTTGGTGGATGAAGGAAAGGCTGTGGATGTTGTTTACCTGTACTTCAGCAAAGCCTTTGATACCATTCCTCACAGCATCATCATGAAAAAGCTGGCTGCCCTAGGCCTGGACATGCGCACGTTCTGCTGGTCAAACACTGGCTGAATGGCCGGGCCCAGAGAGTGGTGGTGGATGGAGTTAAATCTACTTGGTGGCCGATCATGAGTGGTATTCCCCAGGCCTCAGTGCTGGGACCACTCCTGTTTAATCTTTGTCCGTGATCTTGACAAGATTGAGAGCACCCTCAGTGACTTTGCAGATGAGACCAAGCTGGGTGGGAGCGTTGATCTTCTTGAGGATAGGAAGGCTCTTCAGAGGGACCTGGGCAGGGCTGAGGCTAATCATATAGGCTTCCACAAGGCCAAGTGCCAAGTCCTCCACTTGAGCCACAACAACCCCATATGGAATGCTACAGTCTTGGGGCTGAGCAGCTGGAAAGCTGCTCAGGAGAAAGGGACCCTGGGATGTTGATCAACAGCCAGCTGAACATGAACCAGCAGTGTGTCCAGGTGGCCAAGGAGCCCGATGATGTCCTGGCCCATATCAGGAGTAGCGTGTCCAGCAGGAGTAGGGAAGAGATTGTGTCATTGTACTTGGCACTGATGAGGCTACACCTTGAGTACTGTGTTCAGTTTTGGGCGCTGCAGTATGAGAGACATTGAGGTGCTGGAGCTGGTCCAGAGAAGGGCAATGAAGCTGGTGAAGTGTCATGAGATTAAGTCCCATGAGGAGCAACTGAGGGAACTGGGGTTGTTTAGTCTGAAGACAAGGAGGCTGAGGAGAGACCTTATTGTTCTCTGTGACTACTTGAAAGGCGGCTGTGGAGAGGTGGCTGTTGGTCTCTTCTCACAAGTCACAAGTGACAGGACAAGAGGAACTGGCCTCAAGTTATGCCAGGGGAGTTTAGGTTGGACATTATGAAAAACATTTAAACCAAAACAGAGGTGGTTGAGTCACCATCCCTGGATGTGTTTTAAAACTGTCTCAATATGGTACTCAGGATATGGTGTAGTCGTGGCCCTGGTAGAATTAGATAATGATTGGGCTTGATGTTCTTCAGGGTGTTTTCCAGCCATAGTGATTCTGTGATTTGGTGTGATTTTTTTGAATGATAAGCTGTATGGATGGAAGAATTCTTGCTCTCAATTTTCTCAGAGTTCTGTAGCTGTTTCAGAAGCGCGGAACAAGGTGACTTTTTTTGTTGTTGTTGGTTATTTTTTTGGTTTTTGTTTTTTTTGTTTGCATATTCTGTTTTTGGAAAAAAAATGTCTCTGAAAGAGAGGACAGTTTGCAATCTTTAGAAGATGTAATTGATGTAATGAGTTCAAATTAGTTGTTACGCTATAAGGTTGTATAGCTTCGGGTTTTTTCCTCTCTTCTTTGCATGCTTTCTCACATGTTAAAAAAAAAGGAAAAAAAAGAGTAGTACTTGAGAGGTCAAAATACAGTAGTGATACTGCTACAGTAAAATCTTGCAAAACTGATTTTAGTTACTCCAGCTGGGACAAGCAGCTTAAAGTAAATCCAATTCTTGCATCTATATTATGTTTTGTGATTCATTGCTTGCATTCATATTTGACAGGAATAACTAACTCATAAGCATCTGGGTTTCAATGTTTTGTGTAAATTGTTCACCATGTTTTCAAATCCTAAATAAAATGATTGCTCATTAGCTTATTTTTAAATATGGATTTCAGAAGATTCAGGATCTCAGATTTAATCACACTTGATTACTGTGCACACTCATCAAGTTTTGATTTTAGAAACAAAACTTTAGCTGGAGATAGATACATATTTATGTATTGATTTTAGTCTTTGTTTGAGCTGCAGATAGAGTCATGCTTTTTTCATGTGTTTGAAATCATGTGGAAATATGGAAATAATTTGAGATTTTTTGCCTTTGAGCATCCTACTGTTAAATAACGTCAGAGCCAAACTGTGTCCTGTCCCATTCTTTGTATGCTGATTTCTGTTACTGTGCGGTGTACTTCCTAGTGAATAGTATTTAATTACAAAATATACACTACCTTGTCTTTTAAAATTTGCTTTGATTTTGTTTCGACATAGATTCACCTGAAAGTCCACACCAGATAAGTGGTTCCTCACCAGATCAGCATTCAATATGTTCTGTGGTAGCTGCTAGTATGGTCAGACTGTAGCTGGTGACTCTCAAAATTGTAGGCTCTGCAGGATCTCAACATAGGTTGAGATTTCAGAATCTTTGTATGTCCCTGTCCCCATCATATGCCTTTTCCAAATTTGTCTACCACACAAATGGCAGTATTGAAAAATAACAAGGATTGTGCTATGGTATTTCTGTGGTGCTTGCATGTAGTAATTTATTACTCAAGGACAGTGTTATTTTTGAATCATGAGGAATATTGCAGAAGGTTGGGAATGTCTGATTAGAAATAGAAGAAGCTGTTTTCTCCAAGACATTCTCCATGTCTTGACATCATGTCAGCAGTCCCCAGCTTGCATGATTTTAAGTACCTAAGGGGGAATTTGTGCCGTGTCCCAGTGCATTAGTGCAAAAACATCGTAGTACCGCTATTATCAGTAACTGTAATAAAAAATTGAATGGAAATGTAAAATGATCATAACATACAAACTTGTGAGTATCAAAATGTTTTAGTTCTGCTAACAGATTTAGGTGTTATGCTGGATAAAATGTTACAAGTTCTTTCGAATATGTAGACTTCATTTAATCACTGAGGTGAATTTTCTAAGAGCAATTTAATAGTTCTTTAGAATTAAAATATATAGTGGTCACTTACTTTAAAACCTGTTGTTTTTTTTCTTTCATATATTCAACATCTAAATAAAACTCACCGACAAAGTCAAAGTGGTGCTGGCCTGGGGTGTGCCATGATTCTTGAATTTTGTAATAAATAAATACTGGTCAGGATAGACTTTGACTTGACTGAATCTGTTAGCTCATTAGTAGTGGGGAACATTATTGTGAAGGTGCATTTGTAAGGCTTCTGGAATTTAAGTGAGGTTGTCAATGTAAGAATGGAAATGGATGCTGTGCCACTAATTTACTTTGATCCTGAAAGAGACTCTGGTGGCTCTGAATTGATAGTGACTAATGATAGTCTTTTCAAAATGCTTGCTGATTACTGCAGACAGCAAACAGGGAATAATATCTGAATGCCCTGATGCCCCATTCATGTTACGCTGCATCTTTTAGAAAAAAAATTGCATGTGCTGTAAAGAATATACCACAGTGCTCTTGGGAGCACGGCAGTGTGCAGGCATAAGAGAGTTGGAGTTCCTGCAACAAGTGAGACAACACTGCTGCTGTTAGGCTAAAGTATTGCAAAATAATAGTACAAATGGGAGAGAAGCAGTCTGAAAAGAAGTGTTGATCCTCAGTTGTTTCATAATCTTACCTGCAGAAGCCTAGCAATATATAGTTATTGTGAAAACAGGCTCTTAGTATTACTGTGGAGAAGTTGCAGAAGAGACTTTTCTAAGCCAGAAACTACTGTTAAGTTCAGGTTCTACCAGAGCATGTAGGTGTTCAAGCATTCCAAATGCATGAATGGCTAAAACCCCCCAAATATTAAAAGGAGGAGGCTTAAAGGGAATACTCTGGACTTCTACTGAAGTGGATGTGGTATACTAAGGAATATTAACATCTGAATGTGTGACTTGTGACCCTCACTTACTGAACATTCTTAGAAGCTCTGTCTCTGGCATTTGTTTCAGATTCTCAAAGCCCGTGTATCTCTCCCAGATCAGTAGTTAGAAAATTACTGCAAAAATTACGTGGCAATACGGACTACTGAATTTGGAATACCTTCTTTTTTTTTGATTATTTAATACTGTCACACCTTACATACAAGCAGGGTTTTTCTGTGGTAGGTCAGTGTAATTAGACCTTGCTGTAAGATGCAGGTATGTTGATATTTCAATGCCTGGCTGTTAACTCTGCACCCAGGGAGAGATGGCTCTGAGACTTGCAATGTGTTGTCCTTAAACATCCTTTCTTAAATGGTATTTTGGAGACCTGTCAATCTGAGAAACTTACCACCTTCCTGTATGTAGATGGTGTTATGAAGATACTGTGTCTGTAGAAGTCACAAGATATGTGGAGACTAACAGTACACAAAAGTGAATAAAACTGTTACTTCTCTGGTGTGACTTCAGTAGATTGGTCTGCCTTTTTCAGCCTAACAAATTTTGGGATGGCTCTGCCTGGACAGCTCACATTGGTAAAGAAAGGGGGCCAATAATGCACTGAAGGGAGGAAAGAAATTGTGGTGTTTTTTGTTTTTTTTTTTGGGTTTTTTTTTGGTTTTCTCTGAGACTGACTTTGGAATAAAGGAAAGGATGTAGAAATCAAGTGTCTGGTTTTCAAGCCTATGTTACCAGGCAATATAGTTCTGTTCTGAGTTACCTTTTCAGTCTTTTTATTTGAATTAATAAACTGTGCTGAGGAAGATGTCAGGAAGAGATTCCTGTAGCTATCCGTTCTTTCTGGGCTAGGGAAAATGTCCTCTCCAAGAACTGATTGGACAAATGCTAAAGGGCCTGAACTACGATCCATTGATATAAATATGTCTCTTGGTGCTGATGAAATGGAACCAGTTTGCTGGAAGTTTTCACTTTCTTGTAGGAAAGAACTGTCGCAAAGCTTTATGGTGGTAATTATTATGAAGAAACAACACAGTCCATTTGCAGGTATCAGTTAGTTTCAGTTAAAACATCCCAAAATGCTATTAGGTGGTTTTAGTACTAGTTCTGGGCCTCAGCTATCAGTCTATACAAAGGGGAGAGTGAGAGTTTTTTGAATTCAAAATGTTTTCAGTCAGCTAATGGTCTTAATAAGAAATTTCTTTCAGCTGTGGAACGTACTGCACTATATGCTGTGCCTGAGAAGAACAAAGGAGTGCAACAGTACCACTCTGCTCAGAATGTATTCCTGAAAAGTGAATGTTTTGTGTTAGGATGGCTAGCAAAGCGAATTTTCCCCAAACAATTAATGTAATGGGGTGGGGTGACAAGGGTAGAAATAAATATGCACAAGTTCCAGTTGCAGGGTTAGAATGCACAGTGTGGAGGACTGGAAAGTGGGGAGCATAATCATCAGTACTATCAGCTGGGGAGGTGTTAGCTCTTCAACAAGTGGCTTCTCTGAAGGGATCACTGCTCTGAACGGTTCCAGGTGTCTCATCTGTGAGACTGAATGCATGACCGTTACCCCATTTTTTTTTATCCTTCACCTTACTTAACTTGCTTAATCTTGATTCACTGGAGAAAGATGAAGACAATAAAAATGTAACTATTCAAAGAGGTAACCCAAAGAGGCAACAACTTCACAGTGTAGTAATCTGTTCTACTCCTTATAACCTGATAGACTGTGGTAAAGCTACAGAGAACAGCAATGTATCAGAAGTGAGGATAGAGGGTAGAGTATGGGTAAGATTATTCCGTGTGTTTTGTGGCTGATAGTTGGAGATTTTTTTAGTTTTCTCCAAATTATTCTTGTGTTTTCAGTTTTCTCCCCATTATACTTTGGTTCAGTTTGTTAAACACTTGTAGTTAACTGATTGCTTATGAATGTAGCAGAATGTCCCCCTGAGTGCTAGACAGGCATAATTTAGTTTCTCACATACTGGCTAAGTTGGTATTTAAGTGTTTAGTAAGGATCAATTGATACAAGTGGTTTTAGTAATCTGTCAATGTCTGGCTTACAAATGTTTCCTCATGATTGTGAAATCATAGTTGCAGCAGTTTTGAGTGGAAAGAACTGTTACTCTCCCCATGCTGTAAACTGCTGGCTGAGGCCCAGAGTTAGTATGAAAAACATCTAACAGTGTTTTGGGTTTTTTTAAACTGAAATTAGCGAATACCTGCAAACAATTATTTTTCTTTTTTTCAGAAAATTATCTTTATGCTGATTTTTTATTATTTTTTCTTGTTGTTCAAAGGATGACTTAACTTAATGGGTAGTTTAAAATTAGGTAAGTAGTTTTACTTCACTGGGGAAAAAATAGACTTTCTAGGTATCTGTGAGAAACAGTGAAGCCAATACAGTGATAAAGATCAAACTCTCTAAAGGATCTTTCATATAAACCGTTCCTTCTCTGCTTTAGTTCTTTGCCTTGATCATATTCATCATCTATTTCCAAAATGAGTGAGACAGGAAACATGCAAATTATTTTCTCTTTTCAAAACAAAACCTCATTTTGTTTCCATAACACAGAGAATCTACCTGCATTGTAACAAAGATAATACCATGAAAAAAGTTTGTGGTCATGTCATGTGAGTCCTGTTCATCTATATGATTAATGAAAGTGGCATTAATTATGACACTTTATAATTTTAGTGTTTTACTTTACAATGCTGCCACAATCCACTATTGGGTGGAGTAATTTGGCAGAGGTTAAACCCTCTTGCTTTCCAACTGAGCTCAGATAATTCTGGGCGGCTGGCGGCTGCTGGGCTTAACTCCTCAGTGGTGCTCAGTTAGATGTTTTATCGTGACCAGGTTTCGTGTATTCTCGGGAACAGAATTAAAACTCAAACCAGAGTCAAGTGTCAGAGCGCCCCCCCCCGCGGTCTCCGCTGAAGAATGCCAGCCCCCGTGTCTCCCCTGGTCTCGCCTTTGCTAGCCCAACTGCACATGCCCGGTACCAACACCAGAGGGTCCTTGAAATTTCCAGAGGGTCTGAGCCCCTCCATATGTTGTCCGTCAGTCAACCCTAGGCCCGGGCGCATGCGCAGAGGAACCTGGGCCATGTGCTCTGAAGCGCCGGGAAGTGCACGTGCTCCTGATGGGCAGAGCGTCCTTGGCTGTCGTGGTGATGAGGCCTCGGTGGTCAAACTGGTCTGCCAACAACGTTGAGACATATTTCTAGTCCCTTACAAGTGTTCAAAATATTATGATGGTGGTTTTCTTTTCATTTGGATTTTTGTATGTATATGTGAAACTTGAGAAGTTCAGCTTACTGTTTGGAGGCGTAGGAGAGAAATACTATTTGAATTTTCAGCAGTAGAGTTGACACCTCAAGATCTACCAGAAAGATTTTTGCTGACTCAATGATGATGTAGTTGGAGGTGATCACTGAATGGACTGGCATCAGAAAGAAAAGAATCAGGATTTTGTCACTGAGTACTTCCTGTAAACAGGGAAATAGTTTAACTCAATTTTGGGAGAGCTGTGTGATACAGCTGTTAAGTGATATAGGTAGTGCATCTGCCTCCTCCAGCCCAGACCCTCTTCTGTGATACTTCTAGAGCCCATGCTGGGAACTCAGGGTCTCTGCCCAAGCTTAGGGATGAGGGTGATGTTTTCCCATTTGTAGACTCAACCAGAAATGAAGCAGAGAACATACTCATGTGATGCACACAGATACATGGACTCAGACAAAACGGCAAACAGCGCAGCCCCTTCCTCCTCCTAGGCTGGCACTGGTGCAGCCATAAGGGACATTCTCCAGATTTACAAGCATACACATGTTTGTGGATGCCCTGAGAACTGGCATGGCCCCTCTGCCCTTCCAGCACCCCTGCCTTGATCCCAGGCCCTTTTGCCAGTCCCACAGATCCCCAACTTGCCAGCTGGTCCAGCTTGATGCTCACTGCAAACACGCAGCATTCACATTCTCATTCCACTGTACCCCACACTCGAGGGTCCCCCTGGGCACACCACCATAGACCCTCTGCCTGCCTGACACCCTTGCCCTGACCCAGCGTCTCTTACTTGCTGGCTGGTCCAGCTTGAAGTTGGTTGGTGATTACACATGGACACCCCACTCACACTGAGTTTGATGAGGATACAGACACAAACTCACCCAGCATCTGGCATCAGGTGCATGGGCTGTGTGACCTATGATCCTGCTCTAGCCACCAATGCTGAGCCCCTCACTTACCTCAGTCATGCTAGTGGCTCCCAGTAGCTGGTTTTGGGAACACACACCAGTCCCACCTCACAGCTGGGAGTTAAAGACCCCTACCTGCTCCAGGAACTCACACTGGGATCCTCCACTTGCTCCAGTCTCTGACACCACAGGCCAGGGATGTCCATAACACTGGTCTGACTCCAGTGGCTGACATCAAATTTCACTCGCACAGAGTTCCTCCCAGTATCTGGCACTTAGTCCTTGCAGCATGCAAACACATGGGACAGAGAGTGAGATTAAGCAGAGAGATAGTTAAGAATAAGTTTTAAGAAGAAGATGTAAGAAGACTGGACAAACTGTGTGGCAATCAGATGTGGGGCTCAATCAGACAAGTGTACTGACTGGCCCCGTTTTACACACAACTGGACCCCTTTGTACACCTTTCTGTCTGTCCCCTGCTCTGCCTTCCCCTGCATGTCCTCCCAAGGGTCTGTACAGCTCTTTTGATTCCCACATCCCTCACAGTCTGGGGCCTCTTGGTTTGCAGACTTACCTGTTTCAAAGTCCAGATGAATCTTCCTCAAAGTGGTGCCTGTAGTTTCTTGATAGTGTAACTAGCAGGGTTTGTTTCTTGGCATTGTCTCCATGTTTGCTTTGTCAGATGTGTCTTGGTGTATTTTGGTTTCCAGCTTTGCCCTTTTCCCTTTGTTTCACATCTGACCAGGTCCACAATCCGGATAGCCTTGCTGGAATAAACATTTCTAGACTCCCACATGCCCTCATCAGTTAGCATGACTGACTGGTTCTCATCACCACCTCACTTACGATTGCTTGGTCAGGTTTATGTCCCTTTATGTTCCTGTTTGACTTCATCCTTTTCTCATTTACTGCACTGAGAAAGGTCCTTGATCCAGATAACTTCAAAAAAGCTGGCACTTACCTTCCACATACCCTAACCGTAGGCATTGTGAAATTTTGCATCTTCCAGCTTAAACTCTTTGTCCATATCCTGGATCTGCTTATGTCTGCAGTCCTGATTCGTACCATAGATTTCATGCTCATTATAGACTGTTCCTCTTTCTCCTTGTTCTTCATCTTACCTCTACTTCTTTCCATATTTTTCTCCCACCTAATCACAGTTAAGTCTTCAATGTAGTTATCCAAATTGCTACCTCCTGACTGTTGACCTCCTGTGGTAATTTCCTAGTCTGTTTACTCAGGCTTTTCTGAGTTGGTGTGGGAAAACTGCAGCTGCAGAGGCTTCTGCAGTGATTCAGTGCTGACTGAGCGGCCAGAGGGGCTTTCCCGAACAAAGCCCAAGGAACTCAGGTACAGAGACTGTGGTGATGCCTGCAGCTTGTGCAAGAGCAGCTGACATGGTGCAGGTGTTACTGGGGCAACCACAGGGGATTTAAACTCCTTGCTACTCGGGGAGCTCTGTGAACAGAGATTGTCAAGGGCAGTTGGCACAGAGAGGGTAAGCAGGCAGGATGCTGAAAAATTTACCAGCTCGGTCAAAGAACAGTGGTCTCCACCTGGCAAAAGAAGACAATGCTCCTGATACCAGCCAAAATGGATGTGGGAACCCAGACAGAGCTCCCATGGCAGGATGCGGTTGTGCAGGTCACAGACTGCAGGGAATGCCGCAGCTTCTCACTGGTAGCATAGGGCAGCTCTTAGTATGGCTGTGTGTGGTGTGAGCAGGTAGATGATCTGCTCAAACCAAGAGGCACAGCTGCAAGATGAGATTGAAAGGCTGTGAGATGAAGTAGAAAGCCTTAGGAGCATTAGGGAGGCTGAAATGGAGATAGACTGATGGACTGAAGGCTCGGCCTTCCCTTCAATGGAAATGGGAGCACCTGCCAGAAAGCAGCCAGGATCTTGCCCCTGTCAGGTGGAAAACAGAAGCCTAAATGAAAACGGGGAGTGGAGGCAAGTTCATGGCCATGACAGAAGACAAGCACCCTCCTTGCCTGCCCTCTGAGAAACAGATAGGAGGCCCTACTGGAAGATGGCCAGTCTAATGAGGATGTGAATGATGGGCGACCTACACCAGAAGTCTTCCCACAGTCAGGTAGGTCTCTCCTCTCAGCCATATAATAACCTCTTCCACAAGGAAGAAGAGAAGAGTTGTTAGTTGTTGGAGACTTGCTCCTGAAGGGAACAGAAGGCCCAGTAAGCCAGATTGTTCCTAATCATAGGGAAGTTTGTATAGTCTTCCTGGAACCTGAATCAGGGATATCACTAGGAAACTCCCCAATCTGGTGCATTTGTCAGCCTATAACCCACTACTGATCTTCCGGACAGGCAGGGAGGAAGCTGCATCCCATTGTCTGAAGTGAATGAAGAGAGACTTTGAGGCCTTGGGACGGTTGGTGAAAGAGTCTGGGGTACAAGTTATTTTCTTTTCCCTCCTTCCGGCTGTGGGCAATGACATGAGATGGAATAGAAGGATTCAGTCTGTAAATACCTGTCTCTGGTACTGATGCTACAGGTAGGGCTTTGGCTTCTTTGGTCATGTCTGGTTTTATAAGACACCAGGCCTGATGGTAATATGTGGGAAAGGCTTATCTCAGCGGGGGGAAAGGTTCTAGGGCAAGCATTAGCAGGGCTTGTTCATAGAGCTTGAAGCTAGATTTGAAGGAGGATGGGGCTGTAGCTGGGTTTGCACCAGAGGGTTTGCAGTGTTCTAGTATTAATGAAGACCAGAAAGCCTCCCACCCCCTTAGGATGGAATCAGCATGCTCACCTTGCTTCCTGAAATGCCTGTACCCCAGTGCACGCAGGATGGGGAATAAACAGAAGGAGTTAGGACTCTGTGTGCCATTGAGGAGTTACAATCTAGTGGCAGTTAAAGTGTTGTGGTTTGTTAACGAATTGCAGGGGGGTGGGGGGCACACGAACACCTGGTATTCCCGCCCCTTCCCTGCCACACTCTATAAAGTACAGGAAGCTTTGGATTTGGTTCCTTCCTTTCTCTCTCCCTCGGACTGTGCTGCTGTGGGACCACAATCTAGCTCAGCTAGGCCTGGCTCCGTGTGCTCTGCACAATCCATCGCCATCCCAGGACTGGTTTTGTATATTTTTGTATATCCCCCTTCCCTTCATATTTCCTTCTCCCTGTTTATCTGTTACCTATTAAATTTTATTCATAGTCTTAACTTCCAGTTTGGTGTGAGGCGCTTCCTCCCTCA